>VHKM01000015.1:167500-195000 GCA_007210695.1 Neogobius melanostomus
CCAGTCATTGCTCTATTTACTGTATAAATCATAAACCTGAAATAAATACATAAATAGGCGCTAGGAGATGACTGACTGTTTCCAGAAAGACGGTTATCCGAAAGACAAAACTTCTACAAACAGAGCAATGTGGCTTAATCAACTTATTGCAAAGAAGAGGAGTGGAAAGAGTGTTATTGGAGGAACCAAACAACAACTGCAGAAGAGGCTGTACCAACACTGCAGAGAAATCTCTCAGTAGTTAATCTCTATACTGAAGCCACTCCTTTGAAGTCAGTCAGGTATAATTTTTATGCAAAGAAACACAATGATTTCAGAGACTGTTGAAAATAAGCAATTTGCGAATAAACAAACTCCTTTGCAAGACGGAAATAGGAGGTCATAGGTTCAACTTCTCTTCTTCTCCCCTCTGTGTGCAACAGCCTCATCAGCCCCAAGTCGAGAGGACACTGTCGGCTAATGAGGCTGAGACACAGCTCAGGGCAGATCAATAAACAGGTAACAGGCAGTGATCATGGTAACAATCAAAGGTTTGTTTTTGAGGGGAGTTTTTAGAACAAACTGGCCTGCTGCCTAAAAGAGATCATTAGCCTGGCTGATGAAGCCTCTTGGATGAAGAGCAAGACTTTCAACACATTACCTTTGCTTGAATTAGGTTTTTCTATGTGTTTGTTGGGCAACCTATAGATTAGGGCTGGGCGATATATCGATATTTAAGATATATCGATATATTTTTTAATGAGAAATGGAATTAGACCATATCGTGTATATTGGGATATTTCAAATTCAGATAAGTTATTAAGTTAACAAAAAGAAACAGGTAATCTCAAGCTGATTTTTAAACTGAGCACTTTATTTTGTGATTTCTTTAGATATAAATGCTGCCCTCAGATAAAGATTGACCTATTTTATTTTATTGGCTATTTTTATTAAGACATTTTTATATTTAAATGTGCACCTTACGGAGCTTTGTTATACAGTGTTTATGTTTACATTTTATAGTGAGTTTCAATAGAACTACTCGTATTTAACTTTGACTTAACATATCATTTCACAGCTCTCACTTTGCCGAAAAAATATCGGAATATACCTGTATATCGTACATCGATATTCAACCTAAATATATCGGGATATGACATTTGGTCCATATCGCCCAGCCCTACTATAGATTACTGTAGAGCAGTGGTTTCCAACCTTTTATTGTCCAGTGTTATCTTCAAAATAAAGCTCAAACCTTTTACTGAAAGACATCATCAACACTTACTTTTCTTTGAAAGTAATAATGAAATTCTACTCAGTTTTTTAATCCAAGGCAATTCCATGTACCCCCGGCCAAGTGCTGAAGTACCCGTACCCCTTGTTGGGAAACACTGCTGTAGAGTCAATGATAGTGTGTAGAGGAAAACTAAAGCCACTCATTACATCACATACAGTATATCGGAGCTGTTTTAATTTAAATAGTGCTTTTCCACCTCCTGCCGGCATTCATTATTCTAAAAGCACATGCTGAACATCAATATGTTCATTGACACATGTCAGACATGAGACACGAGTCGTACCATAAACCTGGCACTCTAAGCAGCCTACAGCGAGCAATACATCAATATACACGTTACATTCTATTCTTTATCAGGCCTTTGCAAATGAATGGTTGTCACTCAATGTTTAAGAATTACTTGTATGTGCGTCAGACCAGGGGAATAATACATCTCTATTTGTTATTAATTTCACGGCAATTATGCTGTAGCAATCGAGCTTCTGCAACCCAGGTGTAAACAAGTCTAATTATCTCATCAGCGCCGCCTCGGCTGCTCCGGACGCTCCTTAATATAGTGTCATTTACACCGAGCCGTAAATTCTCATTAACTTGCCATTAGATTAAGTGCAACTGGATACTGTCAGAAAAACAAACAAGGTAAAAGCATGGGACCAAGAAGCCTGTCGTGAACACAATAATGATTAGCTTAATTTAACCTCTTATTTTATTTATATGTTGTTTGAAAGACTGTGTAGTGGCAGCATTAAAGATCTATCAATAATATTTCATAGTCTAGTTGTGAATATCCTATAAGTTTGTTGGTATAGAAATCCAAAGGTCTCTGGTCCAAATCCTCAAACCCCTATGGAACAGGAAGTGCATTGGTGTTATAATCTGCTAAATTACGATCCAACTAGTTTATTCTAAAAATAAAATAAAATAAAGCATATTCACACAATATGTATGCAGATGACATCAGAGCATGGATACATATATCTAATAACAAGTGTCAGCTTTTAAGCATGAGTCAAAATATTTACTCATGTGAGAGTAACTTTACTTAATAATTTTACTCAAATAGAAGTAAAAAGGTGGTGGCCTAAAATTTACTTGAGTAGTATGAGTAACTGAGTATCTTTGTGAGCGTTAAAGTCTGTTTTATGGTCCAGTAGTGAGGTAAATGATGAGAGATGAAACACACGACCACACACACACCGCTGAACATCCAGGGGAGGACATTGAGGAGGTGGACTGGTCCCACAACACCAACCAAAGTGGCCTCCACCTTCTGAGGAGACTGAGGTCCTTCGGAGTGAGCAGGCCTCTGGCTCAGGACCTTTTATGTCTCTGTGGTAGCCTCTGCTCTCCACTACGCTGCCGTGTGCTGGGCCCCGGGCAGCACAGAGCGGGACAAGAACAGACTGAACAAGCTGGTCAGGAGGGCCAGCTCCGTCCTGGGCTGCCCCCTGGACTCTGTGGAGGAGGTGAGGGACAGGAGGGTGTTAGCCAAGCTCACCTCCATCATGGACAACACCTCCCACCCACTGCACGGGACTGTAGAGGAGCTGAGCAGCTCTTTCAGTGGAAGACTGAGACACCCTCAGTGCAAGAAGGAGCAGGTCCTTCATCCCCACTGCCGTCAGACTGTACAACAAGACTGTAAAGTAACATGTGCAATAACTACTATGCAAAACTACGTGCAATAATCTCTGTATCTACTTCACTTTATCTGCGTCACTTATCAACCACTTACACTATGACTGTAGACTTGCACCGCTAACACTGATATTTATACTTTTTGCCCCTTAACTTTCTTTGGTAGCCATTGTATATAAGATACCTCTATTTACTATTTCATTGTTTGCACATTTCCTGTCTATTCTGCAGTGTACACCCTGAGTGTCTCTAAGAGCTGAACAAGTGAATTTCTCCATTGTGAGATCAATAAAGGCTTATCTTATAAAATAATATAAAAATGTTAATATTTTCCAAGAAAATACTATAATAATATGTCAATCTAAAAGTCATTCAAAAATGACTTATTATTAAAAGTCAATCAATCAATCAATCAGTGGTTTTGTATAGCCCAATATCACAACAGGAGTTGCCTCATAGGGCTGCACAGTCAAAAATCATTATGAAGAATTAAGTAATAAGACACAAAATACATCTATAATACGTATCAAAAGGAATTTGTCACTTAAAGATTTACTCACAGTGGCAGTTACTTTTTTATACTTTAATGTTACTCAAGTAGAAGTAAAAAGTACAGCATCAAAAAACTACTTGCAAAAGTACAGTTACTTAACAAATTACTTAGGTACATGTACTTGAGCAAATGTAACTGAGTACTACCCACCTCTGACTCTAAGTTAATGAAATGTGTTATTATACTATAGTTTTGACAGTCAGTCTTATTTCAAAGAGATGCTCACATAATTTCAGCACTCAAAGAACACGTTTGTTTTTTGTGTTTTGACAATTCTTTGACTCAAAATAAAACACTAAGTTAATATGACTAAAACAAAACAAAAGTAGAATAACAAGTAAAAGTAACACTCATTGGGTGGTGTCCAATTTAGTAGTTTTCTTTGACAGCAATAAAGTTGGTAAATGTATAACATTTGGGAAAGCATTATCCCATGAAGTGACTTCTAAATCAGTCAATCTAAAACAATAAAAGTGTCAAAAAGAACATTAAAACCATGACTTCACCCACTGTGCGCCCTTTCGTTGACTTTCATGAAGACCGTGCAGAGAAAATATTCCTCGCGCTTCAACACTTTCGCGTTCCCAGCGCCATTGTGTCTCGCGCCTTAGTTAAACATTTACAATCACACGTTACATTGTGGGATTAATTATTCACGCTAACACACCTCGTCTTCCACTTGGCGAAAATGTGTGAAAAAAATGCATCGCCTTTTACCCCTGTGTGTCAATGTATGCGTAAACCCCAGGGGATAAATATTTGATGGAGAAACCACACAACAAATGCAGCATATTAAATCAACCACGACAAGAGGAGGACCATATGTTCAGGTAAAAAATGTTGGCTGATAATGCTAATTATCATGATAATGCTAATTATCATGATAATGCTAATTATCATGATAATGCTAGTTCACAGGTAAAACTCTTCCAACACTTACAAACCATTTGAGAGACGACAAATACAAGATTTACATCCATGTATTTGTTAATTTATATACCTGAAGAAAACTCACACAGACTCGGGAAGAACATGAAACTTCCACACAAAAAGACCCCACTGGCCCAGAATCGAACCCAAGACTCCCTTGCTGTGAGGCGAGAGTACAAGCTGCAGCATCAAAACGTTTGTGGAGGTCTTTCTCACAGGTTGGTAGGTTTTACATAGGACCACAGATGGCCTATATAGGTCTATGCAGAGGGCGTTACATTACCTAAACATTTAAAGGGATATTTCAGGATTTTTGACATAGGGCCTCATTTCCTAGTTATCCAGAGTGTTGTTGATTTCTGGAGATTTTTTTATTTTTATTCATGCAGTCCTTATATTGAAGAGTTTAGTGGTGCTAGGCTAGTGCTAGGCTAGCGCATGTCTATGGTAACTAGTAGCCTGCATTAAAAACCTCTTCAAAATCCTCCAAACGTTGCCATATCTGATTTGTGGAAAGCTCCTTTGTGAATTCCACGTGTAGTAACGCCAGCCGCAGGTAAACAAACTACTGTAGATCCGGTAACCTAGGAGATCACTCCGCCGCTGTGTAGCTTACAACCAGGAAGCTGATGCTGCTCAAATATAAGTTCTTTTAAATGCAAAATGGTTATATAGTATTTTTTTTTTAATTCAGTCAACAAAGAATTTATATGGGTAGTCCGGTGTTATAAGTGATTTGCCTCAGGTGCACTGTGCTTGGGTCACTGTTTTTAATGCACGCTACTAGTTACCATAGACATGCACTAGCCTAGCACAGCTAAACTCTTCAAATATAAAGACTGCATGAATTAAAAAAAATAAATATATATATATATCTCCAGAAATCAACAACACTCTGGATAACTAGGAAATTAGGCCCATGTCAATAATCCTGAAATATCCCTTTAATTTCACCAGGAACCATCCAACCATACCTATTACAGGTTTGATTGACTCCAGCCACAGCAGCCCAAATAGGAGATTTGTTAATAGCTACACTGCCTGACCATAAAAAAAGTCATACACTCTAATATTTGGACCGCCTGTAGCTTTGTTTACAGCATGCATTCGCTGTGGCATTGTTTCAGTAAGCCTACAATGTCAAAGAGCCAGTGGTGCATTCATTATTCACCAAGATTGTATCATGATGGGAGAGTGGGACCACTGCGCAAAGCCTTCTCAAGCACAGCCAAAGATTCTCAATGGGGTTAATCTCTTAACCGCCACCTGAACCGGGCACATTTTCTACAGTGTGGCATGACCCAAATTTAAAAGCAAAAAAGTGGCACAAGAGCGACAAAAACCTGCCGGAAAAGCAACAATAACACAACAACAAAAAGTGACTAAAGAGTGATGAAAAAAATCAATAAAATATCAACAAGAAAGCCACAAAAGAGTGATTAAAAAAAAAACTACAAAAATGAAACAAAAAAAGTAGGGATCAGTTTTGTAGATCTTGATCTTGTGACACTATAGCCTATAGGTTGTAAACTCTCAGGTCCAGAAGCTTTAGATTTGGGTAAAGTCGAACTGGACAATGCGCTCGGTTAAGGCGGGGGGTAAGAGGTTAAGATCTGGACTACGTGGCGGCCGATCCAAATGATGCTTCATCCTCCGTCAGGGAAGAGGAAATCGAGGGTTTCCCGCAGCGCTTTCCTGTTTACAACACTGGTCTTAACTAACTCCTCCTTCTTCAAAAAAATAAATAAAAAAATTAATTCTTTATTTTGTTAATAAACAATTGTAGTAAACAGAGTCTGGATTACAACCTATTCTATTCTATTAATCTATGATTAGCATTGTTATTACAATAAGAGTGAGTTACGTTTTCGTTCAGAAGCATTTACACTTGAGATAAGTCTGAAATAGAAACTGCTTAACTAATACAAGAATCACATGCCTTTCAGAACATGTTTATACCTGATGAATCCCAAGATAAAGATGACGTTGTTTTGTTTTAATAGCAAATTATTACCAAGTAAATCATTGCAGCTTTAGCAGATTACAGTTTACGAATTACGACCATTAAAATTACCATTTCAATTGCGATTCATTTTAGACTGAACTATCCACAACCTCTGAATAGTTCTTTTACTGCTTTACTTTCGTGGCCCCACAAGAACAAACATTGATTTTTACATTTCATTTAACATTCAGTCTTGCATGTTCACTTCCTTGGGTATGCCACTCCTCAAAAACAACATAGCCCTGTTTGTTGTTGTCTTTGTGGAATAAGCTACAGAAAATGAATGAACACAACATCCTGCGCTAAAGTTCAATCCAAAGTTATACGACTGAGACTGAGACTTCTGAATGTCCGGACTGATATAAATTTAGAAACAGTTTAACTTGACGATGAATCTGAACTCTGTCCTCTCCGACGTTGCCTTCCAAGTGCAATAATAAATCTCACTGTCAATGGCGGTACTCGTACGCTTCTCGCCCACGCTCCCTCCTACAAGCTGAGGGCAGGGGACCGGGCCCGGCTCGTCATCTGATATAAGCGCGTCTCTGCCGAGGATAATTAAAGCCACGGAGGGAGCAAGAAGCGCGTTCCCGATCGTACCGGCAGCTCGTCAAGCGGAGGTGACGTGGATGGGGCCGGGGAGGTGTCGGGAAGCAGGAGCCTAATTGGGAGAACAGAGACGTAGAGCGTCGAGGGAGGGTGAGCCGGGTCAGCGTTACAAGTGTGTAAAGATACGTGATGCGTACTATATGTCCACTGTGATAACCATCTGGGTGTAGCTAAGCAACCGGGATCCATGGGGCCACTGGGCTGCGATTTAAAAGGGTTGTTTCATCCTCTTGAGGTCGCTTTTGTGGAATAGAAAGTTAAGTTAGGTAAGATCTTAGACTTTTTTTTGTAGCTTTTAAAGGCAAGGCAACTTTATTTATACCGCACATTTCACATTTCACAAGTGATTCTAACAGATGATAAACGTAACTTTAAAATTGTAGCGTATAGAACGTTGCGAGGTGTGTAAAATGTGTAAATATGTAAGGTGTTTGCATTTTCATTTGGTTCTTCAATTCTCCACCTACTTCCAGCTTTATTATCAATTCTACTATTCCATTGAGGCAAAACTACATTAGAGCAACATCCAATACATATAGACGCTGAACCTACATCTATGACAGTTCAACCCAGTCAGCCCTTATTTTTGTATTTTCAGGCTACATACAGTATCCTACCTTTAAAATGTTCTCTGTCCACAACAAAACATCTGCAGCTCTCTCCATACTAGGGCACTTTCATTAAGACCATCCATCATATAAAACTCTAACATACTGCGACTTATGTTCTCGACACAGAAATACCACCAAGAATCCACTTGTTTTGTAAAATGCCACAAGCTGCCAATTTACAAACTCGATGTCAATGTACAAAACACGTCTGCAGCTCCGTTAGACGAAGAGATGAGCCATGACCGAATGGATGTCATGGGAAAAATAGCAACAAATATGTTTCTGCTTTATGTAGACAACCACTTTTACAGGTTTGTGTGGGTAGACATCACCGCCGCATAAAGGAGATATCTGCCTGGCCTGTTTGTCAAATGTAGACACAAACACATGCGATATGGGAGGCAGATGGCGGGTAATATTGTAGATATATCTTGTTTACTTGTTCCCTTTTTTAGCAATGAAAAAGGGAACAAGAGTTAGTTGTAGTCCAAACTAATTTCTAACTTTCCTAACACCTTTATAAACATCACACTTTTTTGACAGGGAGGTCATAAGCACATTTCACACCTTTCAGGAAGCAAACGGAGATTTACTGTCACTGTTATGGTAACAACAACGACAACAACAAGCCTGTTAGCCATGATAGTGAAAAAGTACTTTGTAAGTAGAGCCACAGCCCACAAAGGTCTTTTTCACAAATGTCAGCATTGTATGAAGTGCATTATCCAGTTGCTGTACGCTAAAAAGAGAAATTTGCCTACATTTACAGGCGGTAAATACTGGTATAATGGGAGAAGGGCGGTAATTCTGTTTTCTGTTTGATTTTCATTTGGTAACCGTAACCCTATACCTGACCTTTTTTTTCTTTTTGCTGCGACACATTGCTTTTGCCCAATAAACGTATGTTGTAGTAGTAACTGAGTAGTAATTAGCGAAAAAGTAAGCCCGATGTGTGAAGTTTGCATTGTATTATGATTTGTCGATGTTGTGTATAGTCAACCCAATTAGTCAATAATATGTGACGGAAAAGGAGTTTACACCAGATCGTCTCCATGGAGATGTTGCTGCTTTGTTTTGACAGGCACCGAAACATTAGATTTAAAATATGCTCCGTCCTATGGTGTACGTTAATAATCCTCTGCAAAAATAGCATTGTGTCGAGCTGATCATTAGGAGCATGCCGATTAGCGCTGTTTATGTTTCGCAAAAGTTTAGTGTCTATTGTGTAACCTGGAATTCGGCATTGTGGCTTTAAGTCTTTAAGTCTGTTCCGACTGTTCCGACTGTCAGTCATTTATCTCTCAGCTCTGTATAATCATTTCTGATGTGATATGCTTTGACAAAACAATATTCCCCTCTGGCAAATGGATTAGCCGTTGATTGGATCGCTTAATTAGCTCTGACTACTATATTTACCTTCAGGCTCGCGATCGTTCGAACTGTGACCTCTCAGTGTTGTCAATCAAGCACCGAAGGCTTTGAAATGAGTTGAAACATTAAACGACAGATTTTTGTCCAACATATGCAGCGTCTTGCAATACATTTTATAGTTGGCAGAGCTGCTGGTAAACATCATTATAGCGGCACTGATCTTACGTTGAGTGTGCACAAAATTGCACGAGATTCTCATTAACGTGGACTCGCATTACAATAGCGCTTGCGATGCAAATTCGTATATTGTTCTTGATGAAAGCTTATTCTGAGCTGTAGCAGAGAGAGTTGATGATAGTGGAGAGAACAGAGACGGTCCAGTTAATGTAGTTCCTCATTAGCTGTTACTAATATGCAGGGTTGTATTTTGTTTTGATGAAAAATGCCAATCTCCAACAAATGTACAACTGATTACTGTAAGATTTGCTAAATTAACAGCTTTCCATTTGGGAATAATATTAAAACGATTGTTGGGCTGATGCCGACCAATTTTTGGGCACGTACAGTATCGCCAAACTCAAGCACCACTTTCAACCTATTGTCATCTGGCAGAATATAGGAATTGACAATATTTTGTTGTGTGCAGTCATATTTTTCCAAATAGGGGCCAGATAATGTTTGTTGTGTGGCTGTTTTTTGCCTATCCCTGATTTAAAGTGGACAAACACATACAGTGGGATGAAAATGTATGTGAACGCTTTGGAATTTCTCGCATTTCTGCCTAAATTGGTCATAAAATGTGGTCTGATCATCATAATCATGAGAATGAATAAACAGTGTCTGCTTAAACTAATACCACCCAAACATTTTCATTTATCATATTTTTATTGGCCGTAACATGTAAACATTCACAGGACAGGTAGGAACACACAACGTCGTGTGGAGGAAAAATGGAACAGCACACCAACATTAAAACCCTATCCTCACTGTGAAGTCTGGAGCAGGAGCATCATGGTGTGGGGCGGTTTTGTTGCCTCAGGCCTGGACAAAGGGATATCATCAATAGAAAAATTAATTCACAAGTTTATGAAGATATTTGGCAGAAAGACCTGAGACATTCACAACATGCATGGAATAAATAAGTGAACCCTTGTATTAAATAGCTGGCTGACCCTTCTTTTGTAGCAATAACTGCTTTCCTGTAGTTGCAGATTAGACGCTCAAATAATCAGGAATTCATCGTGGGCCATTCCTCTTTACACAACTGCTGCAGTTCAGCGAGATTCCTGGGTTCACTTACTTTTCCTCCTTGTCCTGTGAATGTTTACATGTTACGGCGGTAGGTGGTATTAGTTTAAGCAGACACTGTTTATTCATTCTTATGATTTGATGAAGATCAGACCACATTTTATGACCAATTTAGGCAGAAATGCGAGAAATTCCAAGCGTTAACATACATTTTCATCCCACTGTATGGGGCTTAAAAGTAGACTTTACATTACTGTAGGTGCCTCAGCATTGATTTAGAAACGATTTTGATGTCTCTGTAAGAATTAAATAGTAACAATAGGTGCTAGAGCTGCTGAAGACTTTGCCTGGAGCTCCTCCTGCTGGCAGCTGCAGGAATAACTTATTAAAAAACTAACATTCGGTTTCAATTTACGGCGTGGTTTACAGCTTCAGCACGGCCTGATAAACACACTGAGAGCAGAACAGCTCAGAACCAATATAATGTTGGATTATGGGCTTTAAAAATGAGGAGGACAGTTTCGGGTTTTAACAATGACACAACTGTATCCAGGAAGTACCGAACAAACGGGTGACACCATAGAAGAAGAAACAGCTAAATTTAACAGCTTTGCCCGAGGATTACTCAAACTGTGCAAATGTAGTGAAATACTGCTCCAGGTCTGTCTTTGACAAGGGAACAACGTTATAACATGGTTTAAAGCTCAAATAAAGCTCAATTCTCCATGATGTCTTCAAGAGATCCCATATTTACATCTACTTATGTCTTTACTGCCTTATTGCAGCGCTTCCCAAAGTGGGGTAGTAATCCCAGAGACATCATTGGGGCAGGGCCGTGGGAAGATATTTTGGCTAGGGGGTGCTGAGAGACAAGATTACCCCCAAAACGTTATTGCTATGCTTATTTCCTGTTTATTTAATATTGCTTGTAATGCCTAAACTGTCCACCAGATGTGCTGTAGCACGGCCTTGCGCTCAGAAGCTCCAATGTTCACCAAATGAAAAATAATGTTTGTTTGAACACCCCCACCAAAAAATAATAATAATCGACATTGCTATCTGTTGTTTTTATGTAATTTCAAGCTGGAAAAGCTGGAGCAGAGTTATTATTACTTCAAGGCATCTTCAGATAAATAGGGAGCCCACAAAGCTGCAAAGTGTGTACTATACTGGGCTGTGACTACTTTAACTACTTATTCTGTTTGCAAATCTACCACTATACTTCCATTAGTCATGTTACTGATAAAATACTTCTACTAAAACCATTTTCACTTCTACTACTGCTGCTGCAACAATTACTGCAGTATCTCAGTAGCTCTGTCAATGGAAAGCCTCACACACTAACCTGATCGAAGGTTGGTGGTAGAATCCTAAATAGTACGAGATGCTGTTGTGGTGTCCTTGGGTTAGACGTCTTACCTGTAAAAAACACATGTATTCCAGATGCAACCCATGAAATTACATCTGATATGCCACTATTACCAGACCACTGACTATAATTGCTATACCAACCCAGATTCCCATACACGTCCCGTGGCCAACGAATGGCATATCGCTGTTCGTTTCGAGCCGTATGACGCAGGGCAGGCCTGTGATAGCGGAGAACACAGGGCTTTTGGTTAATTGGAGCTGGATTCCATCTGATCGAAACATCATGGGAAACGGCTGGAGAGCTCATTCTACTCAGCGCTCTGTCAATGGAAGCAGCTTGCGGCGCTTATTAAACACTGATAACACCCCAACAGCGCCCAACATCTGATGCTATCAATCTGAGGAGGGGACGGATACAATGGTGCTCCAATTCCAATCCTGAAAAAGGCGGCAGAGACGAGCCCACGGGGTACGGGATACAGCTGGAAATGTTTCAGCGGTTCTCAAACTGTGATACGCAAGCTTCTTCTGTTAGTACTAAGAAGTCAGTTCAGAGAGATTAAGGAGGCTTCAAACCAAAGAAAGCCCCGTCGCTGTCTATGTTTAAACAACTTTCACACAATGGAAACCCGAGACAAGCATAGAATCCATTCGCTCATGTGTTGCTAAAGTGAACGGAGATGCCTTTTATAATCACCCTCTTGATTATTGCAGCCAAAAAGAGGCACAATAGTTTCATTTTATCAAGGCCAAAGCTAAGGTAAATCCACTGCACTATTGTCACAAATATGGGAGACGTACAGGAATAGTAGTTTCTAAAAAGTTACAATGAGACGAGAGAAGCGTGACAACAAGCTTGAATGGTCTCCCGCTACGTCCAGTGGTGTTGCCGTCACCAAAGACGGCAACACCATGTTGATGTTGACATAAACCCAGTTATGTCAACAAACTACAAAAATCAGGCCAACTTTGAATGCAATGCTTAGTTTAGAAAATCAGAACCACCACATCTCTTGAGGTCTCGTTGATTACAATCCATACTGCCGTTGGGTCAATGGGAAAGACACTTTACCCACATGGAAAGTAGAAAAGCCCTTACACGACCCCACACAGCATGACTTTACTCAGCTTATTTTCTGCACTGCAACAATGTTAATGTAAATAATGTAAATAATCACTCAAATAAATCCAATCAATCAATCAAGCTTTGGAACTAGCGAACAAGAAATTGTCATCTTCGATTGCTGAATCAACTGGAATGTACATGGATGATACTGTACAAGAATTAAGTGGACCCCAAACTGAATTTTACATAGGGCCCCAACAAACTTAGAAATGGCCAAGCACTGAATGACAACACTGCCAGCTTTTGCAACAGCAGAAAGTCACTTGTAATGAGTACATGTTGGGTACAAGCAAAGCTAGCAGAAGAGAGCCATGAGCATAGTCTGTTTATAGATGTGCTTCAAGTAGTTACCACAAAACCAACTGCGCTCATTGACTTTATAAACGCTTGGGTGTTTTGTTTGTTTCTTTGCCGATACTCGTGTACTTCCTTTGCATTGTTTGGAAGACGGCTGGCAGGAAAAAGCTGGGCCTCCTGATAGCGCCGTGCAGGAGCGTTTTTCCAGGATTCCAGGGTCAGACAGGAAGTGGCCCACATCACAGCACTTACTTCTGTGCGCTCCGAACTAAGTTTGAATGCGACCTTTAGACGAAGCCCTTGCGATTGTCATTGACCACCACCACCACTAATTACAGTCACATAAGTCAACAGATCATTCAAGGTGTCTGATACAATGTCAAAGATGGAACAGCAGTCTTTATCGGAATTACTGTGGTTAAACTAGCCTTCACTCGCTACAACTACTATTATCAGTGTAGTCAGTTCTTCAGCATAACTCTACAAAGATCCTATTGTTCTGTTTACCGCAGATCTGATGCGACACAGCGAGGGGCGACGCGCACACACCACAGCAGCCATCTGGACCAATCAGTGATGGATCTGTTTCCTTGGTGTGACCCGCGCCTCCCGCCCCTGGGTTAATGGATGTCACTTTGTAAATCACACAAGCGTGACTTAACATTTTTGCTGTGTATTTGCGGAATTTGCGGCAGTCTGGGATGTGACAAACAAGCAGGGGATGAAATATTCTGGGACATAGATGGGAATTGGCTTTCATTACAACATTCTGCAAAAAGTGAGTGTAGATATGAATAGGGCAAAGGAAAATTGATCTTACAATATATACTATAATTGTAGTGGGGGGGTTTTAAAGGATTTTTGGGCCTATAGGTTTTATTGAATGGCCACACAATATGATAACATTTTGAACAGCGTTAATAACTCATTGACTGCCTATAGACGTAGATGTTTTTCAATGGGAACGGATGCAGTAAAGCCTTGTGCAACTTCCAAGTAAAGATCTTACTTGTAGACAATATTGTATTGAGTCATCAGGTGGCAACAGTGCTCTTTGGATGCCCAATCACAAGTAGAAGTAGAAACCTACTTCTTTTCATCTGAGCATGATCTCAGACGAGGGAAGGACAATGGCTACGAGAGCAGGAGAAGATCGAGGGAAAATAGTGAAACATAAGGAAAAATACAGGCAACTTGAACAGGGTGTTGGTTTCGATGGTTCTCGTAGTAAGAGTGGTGGAGGAGGATCAAGGAAGCAGACAGGTGTTGCATCCATGGTTCGACCTAAAAAGCCACCGACAAGCATGAAACTAACCTATATTCAACTGATGATTATGGAAGAACAAAACAAGCTAGAAACAAACCTATTATTCTATTCTTTCACATTCTACATAGTCATAGTACACAATATTCTGTGGGTCTTGAAAAATCAGTGAAAATCATCCAGTGAGTTAAAGAGGGGTATTATGCTTTTTCAATCACATAGCACCAGTCTATAGCATACTACAATGATGACGTAACCTTCTGTTGGTCTGTATATGCAGTAAATTAAAATAACTGCCTTGAATAAAATTGCTGTACTTGGCTGTACTGAACGTCTTGAAATAGGCCTCTGTCTCTTTAAGAAGCTTTCCGACACGCCCCCTTCAGCACACTGCTGTGGCATCTAAACAACACTACTGTGAGGGGAGGGGCCTCTGCTGAGCTGAGGAGCAGTGGTTGGTGGCTTGGCTTCCAGAAGTGGGGCGTCTCCAGGAAGTGGGGCGTTCCTAGGAGGACTGAGGCATAGCTACACCTAAATGGCTGGCATCAAGTTTTACTGATTACTCAAAAATATGTGAATGAGCCAAGGCAACACTCCAGGCATGTGTTTAATGAGGGAATGACATAATAACATGATATAAAGCTTGAAAAAGTCGATTTTACATAATACCCCCCCCCTTTAAGAACCAAGTAAAGGAGGAATAATGAGCTAAATCAACTTATTATAGTCTTTTGCCGTATTACAATGTGTTGCTTCATCTAAAACAGACCTGAAGTTGTGTTTGTTGTACTTTTGAGTCATTCATGCATGTCTGAGTAATCTTTGAATCTTCTGCGGCAACTTTTGAAATACACCTGATATTTTAGGGTGATTTTTCATGTCTTGTCTATAATCCTGTGTAAACTGTGACAGCAGGGGGACTTTAAGGGCATAGGGCTGATGTATTCAAGACATTCCTCTTTAGTAGATATTTCAGAAGGAGCTAACTTTAAAGCCAAAAATCAGCAGATTCTGATTGGTCAAAGTGGCTCAATGATGTCGACGTCTACTTGTCAAACTGGTCTAAAACTGGGACTTTTCTATTGCAACACAAACACAGCACTTATATTAACTAAATCTGATCATTTTACCACAAAACAAAGAACAAAGGTACAGCTATAAAAATAGCATACAGTGTCTCACTCAAACCCAGGCCATAAACATTAAGCAATAGTTACATTCTTGAAGTTTTCCCTTTGAATAAGCAGTTATAGATCAATGTAGCATTTTTCGGCTAATAAATGTAACAAAGTGTGTGATGCGTCTTAGTAAGTACCTCAAAACAAAAGCCACCATTCTTTATGCAGTTTGTGATCCTGACATTCATGAAAAGCCATTGTTTCACTTGGCGAGATTTCCACTCAAACAACCCAATAACAGAATGAAACCCCAAAATTGCCAATATTCCTGCATAGAACTTTAGCTAAGCAAAGAGATTTGTTTTTTTTTTCCTCCTCACAGTCAGTCACATCTCAAAAGATCAAATCGGACACACGCCAGGACATGACAAGTGAAACAATCTTCTCCGGACGTAAATCCAATCCGCGCAAACGAAATCCTCAACTCTTCTCCTAGAATACACCGAGACAGCCTTATATGTGACATAGAAAAAAGTAAGAGGGTACCCGCCTTGTGATCAATCTGGGAAAATGGTTTCAGGTTTAATCAAAAGAAAGAAACACTACGGAATGACGGGGCTTGTCGGGTGTCGGGGCAGATGGACGGGCGCGAGCAGCAGCCTGTGCCGAGGTGTCGCCGGGTGCCATTAAAGAGATGTGCTGGCATGGTGCGCGCTGACAGGAGCTTAAGTGAAAGCACGAAGGATGGCACACTTCTGGAAATGACCGGAAATAAAAACCGGTCATAACCACTATTCACACCTGGCTATTTAAATAAACTGTCTGTCCGGAGAGTAACCAAGAAAATCTATGACTTTGCTGGAAAGAGAGTGGAGTAACGGTTGCGGAAAGGGTTATGTTGGGTAGGGTGGGCAGTTTGACTTTTGCACTTGAACAAACACGCTTTATCTCCATTGACTGCTCAATAGTAGGGGCGGTGGCGCAGCGGTTAGTGCTCGTGCTTCACAGCAAGAAGGTCGGATCACCGGTTGAACGGGCCCTTTCTGTGTGGTGTTTGTATGTTCTACACGTGTCTACGTAGTAGTTTTCCTACGGGTACTCTGCTTTCCCCTACCACTAAAAACATAAACATAGACCAGAATGAATGAGAGTGTTTAGCCTGTGTGAGTGTTTGTGAGTGGGTGATTGGTGGTGGTCAGTCTACCCCAGGGGCGGACCTTATGAGGAATCATAATCAAGTAACAGTTTTCTGTCACCCCAAAAGGAACTATCATCGTCTTTGTCCAAATGTTGCATACAGTACATGGCACTGGGACAAATATTGATAAATTGCCTATCCAAATGTAAGTGTTTATGTTATTATTATTGACACAACTGTTATTCTTTGTGATTACCTGGCTGTCATTTCTGGAGCTATTGCTACAAATGTTCTCCGAAGTTGGTCACTTTTGTCGAGTATGGTTTTCTCCACATTTGATAACTTTTATTTTTTTCGCTCACACCCTTGAACGTGGCGAGGATGAGGAGGAGAGGACGGTGCACAGAATCCGAGATAAGCGCTCGGGAGCACGGGAGAAGCAGAGGCATTCATCTTGGTGTGACAGAGAGACTGATAAGGTTCGGAGTGGAGGAGCGACAGAGGAGGAGGAGGGCGAGGAAGGAGAGTGGCCCCGGCGTGGAGCTGTCGCGCCGTGCAGCCAGGGCTAATTGAAGATGTCGAACACTTTAACGTGCCAATATAACCCGCCGAGCGAACACAATTGGAAAGTCATGATCAGAATGTAATTGCCATTGACATTCGAGAGTTTAAGTGCCTGAATGATAATGGCGGTTGCATCTATTTGAATACAGTATACCGTTTTGTCATAATGTTGACCAGGGAAGAACATCTTTGGGAAATTATCTGGCTGTGGTTTTGTCAGACAGATGTGGAGATCAAAGCCGTACTGTGTGACATTTCATTGAACAGTCAGACTAAAATACAAGCATTAGTTTCATTATGGGTGATTTTCCGAGCACACTTTCTCCAGTTTGGCATCACCCAAATCCAAACGCTTCAAAATAGCGACAAAAACGAGAAGAAAACGAGGATGAAAACACAACAAAAAAGTGACAACAATGTAAGGAAAAAGATCCATTGACAACACATTTTCTGGGTCTTAGCTTTCAAATGAGGCGTCACACTGGCCTATAGTCTGTACGCTCCAGTTAAGAAGCTTTTAGATTTCGGTAAAGCGAAACTGGAGAAAATGCACTTGGTTAAGGCGGGGGTGAAGCGGCTCCAGGTTAGTCCCACAGAATACAAACATAACACCTTGAGTGTTAAGTCACGCCGGTGCTGAAGTACGAATGTGAGGGTTGGACCGTCTCAATTCAAATGGAAAAGAAGAAACAGAAAAGATGATGTGACTCCAATGGACAAACACAACTATCCATCCATCCATCCATTTACTTCCACTTGTCCGTTGCCGGGTCGTGGGGGCAGCTGTTGGAGCTGCACCAGCCCCTATGGCTCCTCCTGCAGGTGGTGGGTCCACAAAAGGACGGCCTCATGGTTCTAACCGGGCCTGTCTCTCATAAGAGACAGGCCCGCTGAACCGCTCTTTGTCTGACCCGTCACCCATGACCTTTTTGCCCTGGGAGACCCTACCAGGGGCACGAAGCCCCCGACAACAGAGCTCCAGGATCATTCAGGTGCTCAAGCCCTCCACCACATTAAGGTGGCAGCAAGCACAACTAATGACAGAGACAAGCACAACTAATGACAGAGAAAACTCCTGAAGCAGATATGGAAACAACAACTAGACCTTCTGGGACACTGTGTAAGAAAGGAAGGGATTGGGATTTGTTTGCCTCACAGGGAAAATCAATGGAAGGCGAGACAGAGGGCGGCAAAGAACAACTTTCCTCCAGAGTATGACTGCACTGGAATGGGACAGAATTAAGCTGTTGAGACTGGCAAAGAAAAGAGACGACCGGCATTCCATGGTTGAGAACTAAAATACCTTTTACCACAGAGACCTGGTCAGGACAGGCAGCAGCAGAACATTTTCATAAAATCGCATAAAATATCTATATAACATAGTCATATTTCCAGTGATTTTTACCAGCTTTGTAGCCCAATTTAGTTCTTTATACCTGGCGGTCATTAAACTTTCCAACTTCACAACTGAAACGCAGCAAATCATTAGAAAACGGCTTTCCCAGCTTGGAAGTTTCAACATCCGAGGACAAAGTAAAGCAGCATTAGTAACATACAATCTGAAATGTCTGCTGCCCAATCTGACTGGACGTTTAATGGAAGAGCACCTGAATATGTGGACTTGCACCTTTGGGACCCGTAGCAACGCTCACTTTTTCTAGTAGTTTTTCACAATTGAAGACACATCTTTTCAGACAAGCTTTCGATACGTAGCCACTGACTCGACTGCTGTTTTAGGTACATTTGTGTTCTTATGTATTGATGTCTATTGTGATTCTTGTTTTATAGAGATAGATAGATAGATAGCATCACATATTTGGTGTTGTTCCGTTACTGTACACCAACCGGACAGACTTCATTGTAACGTCTGTGGCCATTTTTAGAACAAAAGAACAGAGGAAACAACTTGTATGGGGTGGGAGAGGAGAGGGGGATTCCCAATCTTGTACATTTTAAACAGCTTAGAAAGTCATGCACAACAACAATCAATAACATCCACAACAAAACTAAAAAAGTCAGCCTCATTCAGAACGTCTGTGACATAACCGTTTTCCATGCTATAATCAAAATAAGCCTCTATTACATAATGACAATGAATGTTTTGGGTAAAAAGAGCACAAGTGACCCTGCATTTGGAAAGCTTTGGGATTTCCCACTCTAGGTCCCAACATGTGTGCACACAAACCAACATCGCCACAGCCTGTAAAGTCTAAGCAAAGAAGATTACCGATGGGCTTTAGAGTGCAAATAGAGTTCGATTTCTTTACAATCTCACATGAAGTAAGTTTGGAATACTAAGCGGTCATTGATGTGCAGTTCAGACGAGGACGAGGAAATAATCATTGGAAGTGGAAACGTCTGGCTCTCGTCTCTTAATATTTACATGTCTTTGTCATTCTTTTTAAACCATCATGCGACCCACATCCGGCCTCAATCTCATGGAGGACAGTAGTAATTAGAGACCTAGCGATCCAAGGAAGAGCAAGAAGGAAGCGTCAGGACATTCGAAAACAAAAGCCTTCGCAAAGGCGGGAAGTTCACTGTCCCACGAGGAGCTGATTATTTGCCTGTTTGGTCACAGATATCCTTCCTCGAACAGATGCTGTGGTCTGCTTTCTGCAACATACTGCTAATAATAATATACATGTGATCTCAAGGGATTGGTCTTTTTCATGTTTAGTCACATGAAGCCACAACCAAGAGGCCTTTATAGCAGTAAGTATATGCACAGGGGGGTTTCTCCTTTGACCGGATGAACTTATAGCCTTATCTAATGAGAATTTTATTTTAGCATTTTATTGTTGAAATGTTTGCCCAGATTTTAAACACTTAAGACGAGACGCTGCAGGTAAATTAAACAGGGAAACCTTTTAAATGTAGAGATATCAGTTTGAAACTTTTGCTGTAGATACTGGCATGAATATGAGAAAAACGTTTTCTGTCATTGTATGTTTTCATATAAAAATAAGGCCTTTCATGCCCCAAATTTCCCATATTTTCGGGGACGAAATCTGAATAAAACAATCACCTCAATCATGAATCATTTCACTGCACGGGGCCCCGAGCAGCGTTTTTCCTCTGCCCCTCAAAAAGCTGGAAACAGCCCTGACAACATGCCATCCATGATCTAAGAGACACTTGTGGTTGGGTTATTTAGAAAGACGTCCAGTTTCTGACAAAGGCTAAATCTGTCAGCAGCGAGTGAGGGATTGTTTATGGAAAAATACCACTTAGCTGCTGGTAAGATCCACAGGCAGAGGGCCAAGAATGACGACTCCAGTCCAAAGATAGAAATGGCGATGGATAGGGTTCAATATGGAGTTTGTTATTTGATATTTAGAATCACTGACAGTAAAGAGCCCAGATTAGCAGTTAGTTTAAGAGACGTGACTCTATAAGACATGGCTCCCTTTTAATAATATTTGTATTTCTAATCTGGCTGTATTAATATTATTACAGTTTGATCTAATGGGACATACTGCAAGGCCCTATTACATAACCTAGCCTGTTTTGGAGATAACACGTCTTCTACAACATTTCTTGTGTTTCTCTGGCCATTTAAGTTAGCAACAAACGATCTATAAGATTATGCTAATGTCCCCGAATACGGAAAATGTGTTGAGTCAAACTGTTACAGTAGGTAATGGACACTCATCTGTAGCCAGGTTCATTGTATACAGATGAAGAAATATCTACTACTGTTCGACAGCAGAGCCAGTTAATGTTGAGAAATATACAAATCTGCACAACTGTGTACGCTCACAAACTTTATCTGCTGTTTTTCTACTGTAGACCGGGTTTCCAGGCCCTTTTAGACCGGGTTTAGTCCTGGTTTGATCTTGATTTAGGCCTGGTGGCACTTTGTATAAATTGTTTGAAAACATTTATTACACTTTTTTCCTATTCAGTACACATACTTTCTGACTACAAGAGCGAGAAGAAGCTTCTGAAGACACCTCCCGAACTCATCTGAGCCTGTCTAGTCAACTTTATTGGAAAAATGTACTAATTCCTGGGCAAATTAGAGCCTATACAAACACTTTTTCTAATGCAAACTCAGAACAGAATGTGAACTTGGATATTACATACATATTACATTTCTAAATAGGCCTTAATAACTTTGCAATTGAATTCTTGTGTTCAAATTACAAACTAAAAATATAAATACTGTTGCAGTATTCATTGCTAGCCTCTAACATCCATCATGAGCTATAGCCGCTATAAACAACAAATCACTTGAAATCCTATTCCTATTCTTTCTACACTCAAAGTCACTTTTGACACAGTTCATCAAGATGTCCTTCCAGAGACAGCCACAATGAAGCCTCACCTTTTTTTTTTTTTTTTTTTTTTTTTAACAAAAAGAACATTTCTCACTCGGTCAGTTTTTCTCAATAGACGCCTTGCCAACTCCCATCAAAACCTTAACAAGTCCACGAGGGTAAAGAAAAGGATAAAAGTGCCATTTGCATATTAATGCCGGCACGGCCTTGAGAGTGACGGCTCGTGGCGGCGCAAAAACCTTTAATCACGGCGGACGAGTCCAATTGCCGTGGACAAACTTGACCTGATGCGTTTACACGTGGGGCTTACACTTTGGTACCGCGATTCCGCTCACAATACATTCCGCCGCGCCAGGAACATTTCGGCAATAATTCATGAGCGTGTCAGAGCGCATTCCTCCCCGTGCCAGGCTATACCCGCTCGGCTAGCACTAAATCAAGCCCCCGTATCGGCCCGTTCCCGACTTGCTACTGTTATTCTTATTGAATAATACGTCCGCGGATTTATCTCATGTTGCAAATCATTTTAAAATAACACCGGTGTAAGTGCGGCAGGTCATATGTGATGAGGGAAGCGGCGAGCCTGTGAGGTGTGGCTGTTTTTAGACGCGTCTCCGTGGCCGTGATGTATGAAAAGTATAGTATATTATAATGATAGTATTGGTGGCACGTAATTACACGGCTCGGCGACGGGTGAGGGGTTGTGGTCAGCTCATGCAGGGTTATGGGAATGCCGTAATAGATGCGCCCCGGGGAGAGGCTATATTTACGGTTAATTGCTGTTGTTGCTCATGACAATGTAATTATCTGCCATGCCTCGTCCAATGGCATCAAGTCACACGGGGCCGCATGAAAATCTGCAATAGACTGCTCTGCTTATTGAATCACTGAATGAAAAGGGTATTTGAAAACCATTCCTTTAGGGTCGGACTCCTCAGAAAAGAGATTCTGAATCACATGGGACAATCCTGGTAAAATGAATAATAGAAATTGCTGCATTGCTGAACTTAAACATTAAACTCATATTGACATTTTAATTTTTTGAAAATTGCTTTAATTGCATTTTCACGCTTCTATATACAGCCTCGATCAAAAGTTTAAGAAGTGTCCAAGAAGAACTTCATTATGCAACAAGAAGAAAGGGGGGTGAGGGAAAAATGAGTAAAGCTTTTATTGAAAACAACACTTGAACTGATATAGGCTGTTTTGTAGCTGATCAAAAGTTTAGAACCACATCTGTGCAAACATGTGGATTCAGTGTCATTTTCTGTCGTGACGCCCTTATGGCAAAGGCACAAAAAAAAAACATTCTCATTTTGAACGTGGTCGGGTTGTTGATCTCCATAAGCAGGGCCTCTCATAGCGCGCCATCGCTGGCTGAGGTGGAGCGCAGTAAGACAGTCATTTTGAGTTTCTGAAAAGATCCTGAACAAAAACGTCAAGTGGAAGACCCAAAAAGAGCCGGAGAACCCGATTGACTGTCCATCAAGACACTGGACGATCCTTAACTCAAATTAAGGCCGTTACTGGAGCCGACTGCAGCCTACTAGGAACCTTGAAGATCCAACCATACAAAATGTGGATTTTGGTTTGGTTGTGTTTAACTATGAGTTTTATATGTTTTCTTCCAGTGCAGTGAAACATCTTCAAAATAATGGTATCAATAAAATGTCTTATTATTTATTCCACTTCTGCCTGGGCTACCAACAGGATGTTTGCTTGTTTGAACTCAGCCCAAACACATAATTTTGCCGCGTCTGAACACAAAACACGTCAACCATTTTGCCTATGTCTGAATGCTGTCGTTGCATCTTCGGAACATGAGTTTGGATTGTCCGTTCTCCCACATTTGCACTCACAAACTCTCTCGTTCATACTGCAGTGTAGACAAACACTGGAGCCAAAGCCAACACATAATTAGAAAAATATCTAATTGCAATGTCTCTAACAAGACATGCGATTGTGGTTAGTGATTTATCGTGCAGCCCCTTTTGTTGCTTTCAGTTGTTTATCTCTTGGATATAGTTGAAAACCATTCAGTTTTGTCCTGGATTCAAACAGTTAAATTCTGCCCCGTGGCCTTTAAGCTCAGTGCCTCCAATTACATGTCAGTGCCCCGCGGTCACTGCGACGGGAGCTAATAAGGGCTTTATAATTAACACTCAAAGTTTAGAACTGTTTGCACTAAGTGGACGTCTAACTGGAATGGGAGACTTTTATGAATCTTTAATGACTATTCTCATTAAATCTACTCCTAAATGTCAGGCGCTGTCATTGTTAGGAACTTGGTGATAATTTAAAAAAATAATTAATTAGGCTATGCGTCCAACTTTTAAACTACAGTATGACAACAGTAGACAACAGGCCAGTGGGACTGGGTGGCACAGTAGCCTGGCCAGCCAGACACCACACTTTTCCTATTCTTTACAAAGACGTGTATCTAGGATCAGGGTTGATTCTTTAGAATTCCTGATGGGCGTGATTGAAAAGCGTATTAACCAAACAGAGAAAAGCCGGAAATGAAGCAAGCGGCAAGGAAGTTAGCAGTTTTACTAAGCGTTGGCCACAAGAGCAGAAACTAATGTTAGCGATCTGTCGTTTTTGCCACAAAAACGTAAGGATTTTAAATGTCGGAGAATTCAAACACAAATGGGCAAAATACTCTTAGAGAAGATGAAGCATCGACATCTATGCAGGTACATTCTTGTACATTTAAGAAAATATTTCACTTGTGGTTAATTCAGTTCCTGTCGTGAAAACGCCGTCTGTGATTGGATTGATATAAACATTTTCTACCCTCATTAGTATACGAGATTTCTAAAAAGAATTCTTACGAAAACCAGCCTGGTTTCTTTAATTGTAACTAACCCCGCGTTATCACAGGAGCCTTATCTAGCTGTAGAAAGTTCCAAAAAAAATTAGAAACCAGGCTTTACAGTGGCTTAAAATGTGTGGAAAGTGCAATGTTTTCTAAGGGAAAACTAGCTTGCCGCCCATATATGGAGCTATTGCAGCAATAGTGGACAATGTCGGCCCCTAGCGTCGCGGTCATAAAGCAGTGCAACCAGCAGCCATTGTATTCTCCTCTGCCACACCTGAGACGACCGGGCGGCAGGGGCGTGGCCAGTCTGATGGACCATCATTTGGAAGAAACATTACTAAGCTTAAAGATATCCATCTTTGTTTTTCTATTACAGTGTTTGCGAAGAGGTTCATTCACTTTTTCCCTCACAGCAAGCAGAAAGTCTTGTGGTATCGGTATCAGTATCGGAAGTGAAAAATATGGATTGATTGATTGGTGCATCTCTAATCCGAAACGCCAGTCTATTCGAGCCGATTGTTAGAGATTGGATTTATTCAAGATGTACGTTTGTGAGTTTGTGAAATCACAAATCTCGCAGGAATTCATCTTGCTCATCAGTAAACAAATAAATGATTTTGCTCTAATAACACCAATCTAACGCCATCACATCGTCAACCACAGCACTGCTATTAAATGATTAAACAGTTTCCCCCCCAACTGAAAGCCCGGCTCGCTTTAATGAGTCGTATGTCTCGACGTAGGTGCAAACATGATTACCCCTGACACTCGGCTTAAGTGCGGAGGAGCAGCAGACTTTGGGCGCGTGTTCGGGA
This sequence comes from Neogobius melanostomus, assembly GCA_007210695.1. Classification (NCBI taxonomy): domain Eukaryota; kingdom Metazoa; phylum Chordata; class Actinopteri; order Gobiiformes; family Gobiidae; genus Neogobius; species Neogobius melanostomus. The sequence goes on from VHKM01000015.1 coordinate 192,539, forward strand.
CATGAAAGTGTTGACGAGTGAGCGCGCTCCTCTCATCTGCGCTTGATTGGGGCGAGATGGTGTCGCGTGCTAAGCCTCGACATTGCTAATCCTATCAGCGTTCAAAGGCAGTGCTAAAGGTGCGCTCCCTTCAGAGACCGGCCACATCTGGAGCTGGGTGGAGTCATGCAGGAGGCAGACGGACGGGGAGGCACAAATGTACAGGCATATGCGGCTCTTACGTATCTCTGATCTGTTGAGCAGTGTTGTTGAGATTACTCCTCATGAGTTACTGGTTCTCCTTCTTTGATTACTTTATAGGGCTGGGTACCGTTAAACGATACCGGTATGGTACAGAAAAAAAGTTTAGGTACTACTGGTATCGAAAATAAATAAAAGCATTGAAAGAAAAAGTCCTTATGCTGTTGGTCCAGGGACAGCACTAAAGGAAGTGACTTGGTTGTTTCAGCCCCTACTTTTTTCCCCCAACTTTGCCCCATTTGTTCCCATTTTTACTCAGTTTTTCCTTTTTTTGTGCCAATTTTTTTTAAACTAATATTTCCCCTACTTTCTCCCAATTTTCTCCAATTCCCCCCATTTTTTCCTGAATTTTTGACCAATTTCTTTCCATTTTTTAATTTTTTTCCCCCTTCTTTTTAAGCGATCCCGTTTTGCCAGTCCGACATCGTTGCATTCCCACAATGTGTCGCACCTCCCTCTCCTCGTAGCACATGCCCCAACACACGCCTCACACCATGTAAACACAAACACATGAACAAGAGATCGCAAATGTTTGAAGCAGCGGAAGCAGCAACAGTTAGCGGCTAACAGTTTAGCATTATGGCAGAAGTTTAGAAAAAGATTGTGAGCTGATAAAAATCTGACCGACCTGCTCTGATGCAGCTGAAATCCTCGTGAAATGTCTGTTTGTTTAATAATCCAATATCTACAGGAGCCGTCAGGTCTTTTTCCTCCTTATGATCACAAAGCAAAGCAGCACCGGGGGCTGAGGCGTTCAAGGGTTGCGGGTGAAAAAAAGGTTCTGCACTGTAAACTTAGTTCTAAATGGAAGTATTATGCCAAAGAAAAAGAGACTTTCATGAAAGTTAGGGGTGGTGGAGCAGAACAGGGTTCACTACTCCACCTACTAATGAAAAAAAATCAAAAAGGCATCACTAAGGGCAGCTTTAAAGGGGGGTATTATGTAAAATCGACTTTTTAAATCATGTTATTATGTCATTCCCTCATTAAACACATGCCTGGAGTGTTGCCTTGGCTCATTCACATATTTTTGAGTAATCAGTAAAAACTTAGACGGCAGCCATTTTAGGTGTAGCAATGCTTCAGTCCTCCTAGGAACGCCCCCACCTCCTGGAGACGCCTCTGGACCTTTCATCACCAGCCAAGCCACCAACCACTGCTCCTCAGCTCAGCAGAGCCCCTCCCCTCACAGTGTGTTCTTTAAATGCCACAGCAGTGTGCTGAAGGGGCGTGTCGGAAAGCTTCTTAAAGAGACAGAGGCCTATTTCAAGACGTTCAGTACAGCCATTTTGAGAGAGCAATTTTACAAGGCAGTTATTTTAATTTCCTGCATATACAGACCAACAGAAGGTTACGTCATCATTGTAGTATGCTATAGACTGGTGCTATGTGATTGAAAAAAGCATAATACCCCCTCTTTAAATATCAGTTTCCAAACAATATCTGAAACACAGCCTTCAGTAACAAAGTGACTGCAGATGTTCTGGAAGTGTTTAAATGGCGACATCTCGAACATAAACGGCCTAAATCACAGTGACAGTGGCACTTCATTAGGAGCCGCGGTCTCTCCTTCGCGCCTTGGCCCGGCACCCGTCTCATTGCGCCTCTGGTCCCGTCATTTGGTCTCATTCACGCGGACCTCCCGGTGACAGCCTGACAGATTAATTGCAGACGAGGACTGACGCGAGTTCATGTGCCGTTGGTCCTCACTGTGGCAGCGCCGCCTTCTATCGATTTCCGATACGAATCATATTTACTGTCACTTACTTTTATTTATAGCCCACTGTTCGGGGTGAGTGTAGCAGGTTGTGCAGTATATTTCTTTATATGAAGCACCGGCACATTCTGCGGAAAGCCTTAGTTTTTTTCCAGATTAAATTGTGTCATCTCAAGGTCTAAATTAGCTTGTTTTTCCTGTCAATGTTCCTTTTCTATTCAGTTTGTAGCTAGTATGTGCTCTCTAGATGCCTTTTTTGGTCAAATATGTTTTGCCTATTGTTTTTAAGGTTAAGGGAAAGGTATACTTTATTAATCCCCATGGGTAAATGAATTCTCTGCATTTCACCATCCTCAAATGAGCTGGGGCGACCTGTAGGAGCAGAGGGCTGCCAGCCAAGGCCGGTGCTCGGGACCCATCTCCAGATGTGATGCCTTGTGTTTCTCCAGAAACACCTGGCTGGAGGATTCACCTACTGTACATGTTTTAGTAGGAGGGGAAACCG
>VHKM01000015.1:200000-405000 GCA_007210695.1 Neogobius melanostomus
AGCGCTATCGGAGAGATGGATCGAGTCGTGCTGGAATTGGTGCGTGGACAGAGAGGAGCGCGGCGACAGGATGTACTGGGAGGCCTTATCTGGGAGAGGCAGACCAGCGCACGGGAAGTGGGGTGTCAGGAGGGAAAGAGGAAGTAGGCTGCTCTAGAATGCACAAACACGCACATACAGTAAGCACCACACACTCTCCACTCGTCTAAGAAGACAACATCGTACAATCGTCGCAGTGACTTCGGTTTTGTTTATCTACCGGTGCCCTGAATTGCTTCATTCAATTTTCTTAGCTTCTTTATCAGCAGGTTATTGTCAAAATAAATCAAAGTGGAGGAAATTGTTTTACTGTGGAATCACCTGAAGAGCATAAAGTTGAAGAGTCTGTGTGAAGTGAAGAAGCAAAGCAATGGCAAAAACTCAGCTCAAAACAGTGTTGTTTTTAATTATTTTTCTTTAAAATATATGAATTATTTGTCAATTGGCAGATGCAATAAAGGAATCCATAAAATATTCCTCCATCTAGAAAGTTACTGAGTTCAACACATGCTCTAAAGCAGTGGTTCTTAAGCCACGACCCAAATAAGAATTGAATTTCTTATGTCTCATGTAAAATACTATATTTTCCCACAAATTAATTTCAGCTTAATTTATTTAATGTTTATTAAATATTATTGCCAAAATAACAGTATTTTTACAGATTCTGATATTTCAATACATTTATAGAAGATACTGCAAGAAATGTTCCCTGGAAAGGGTTTGCGACCCAATGAAAATGGTTCCACGACCCACTTTTGGGTCTCGACCCACTAGTGGATGACCATTGCTCTAGGGCAGGGGTTCCCAAACGCCGCCCTCAGGCCAATGTTTGTTGGCCCTTCTTGTTGAATTGGCACACATCTCCAGAGTTCGCACTTTTTACTGCAAGTTTCATTATTCCACACAATTTGAACCTCAAAACTAACATTTTATAGTGAGACAGAGCTGGCGTTATGGTTCCGAGCTTAAATAAAGGTGTGGGCCACGGTTTGAACCTCTCTTAAATGCGTCCAGGTCAATGTTTCACTAAACTGACCACTCTTCTTTGGCCCTCCACATTGCATACACTTTGATATGTGGCCTTCAATGAAGAAAGTTAGGACATAACACCTCTGCTCTAAATTAAAGTAGTTCTCAACTGGTGGTTCGTGACCCAAAGGTGGAAACATCACTCACAAGGTTCACAAGCCTTTTGCAGAGAACTTTTTTTTAAATGTATCTACTGAAATAGTGGAAAACACAACAGGAGGATTGTTGAGTTGTTTTGATCATAATTTCAGCTTCAAAGGTTTATCTAATAGTTATTCAATAATGATTTGTGGGAAACACTTTTGTTGGATCGTGGCTTGTCGTCGTCTAGGTAATGGTTGGTCCCAAAGCCATATCAGTTGAGAACCACTGCTTTTCAGAGTCATGCAGCCTAAAGCTGTGATTCCCCCACGTTTTGCTTGAAATTCTCCCATGTACCAAAGACAGACCGGACCTCCCCACACACAAACAAATAATTATACCAATTCACCATGTATTTTAGAACACATTACATGTTTTGAGTTTTTGCCCCTCAAGAAATGTTTCTGTTGATAGATGACCTCACCTTCAGACAAAGCTCTTGGGATTCAGCACTGACTCTTACACTTTTCACACCAAGAACAACCTCATAAAATATTTGACCTTCTCAGTTCCATTAGCCCTAGATCACTATCAAATCAAAACTAAAAGGGTTTAAAACAGACCTGAATTGGACGACGTTATGTCTAGACTGGGTGTAAACCATGTCTAAACAAAAAAACACACTTAACTTACATGCATTACTGAAGAAAATAAGAGCTATTCCTGACTAGGACAAATTGTGAATGTCTCTTGCCATCATTTAACCTCTTTCACATTGCATGGCTCTGTCTAATAAAATAATGAAGCCTGTGCACCAAAAAATACATAAAAAAATAATGAGATACCTTAGTAGTTGAGTGTCAGATCTGTTTACACAACAACCTAATTTGCTTTATGGATCTTTGTTTTGACCATATTGATCAAACACAATCTTACTGACAAATCCGAGCAAGAACGACTTTGTAAATGATCACATCTAAGTCATTAAAATGTAGTTACAGAGAGCACAGGTCCCACTCTATAGATGACAGAGTCCATCAGTGGCGATGATGTGTAAAATGGGACCAATGGAGGGTTAAAATAACTGTTTACCTCGGCGGCCATCTTGGTTTCATCTTCCATTACAGCGCAAATCGAGTGCAAGCTAATGATGCGTCTTATCTCATCGGAGGAGAGGGAAAACCGGTGAAAAGATCTGGCAGCTGCAATAAAGGTCAATTAGGCTGCATTTCGGCGGAAAGAGAGTGTTTTCAGTAAACAAGTCAATGAAATAAGCCTGGTTAGGAGGTGACATTTAGTCCAAGAGGAGAGAGGCTGAGGACTTAATCTGCAGAGTACTTTATTGACTAAATGATAAAGAATAGGTAAAAAAATTGAGTGCATGATTCGGTATATAGGGCAAAAATGTCGCTGGGCAAGATTGACAGACATAGTAAGAAGAAAAATCCAGCACAAGACTGAGAAATAGCGCCATCTTCTTGTTCACCTGGATTTAACTGACTGTTCTGACCTGGGGTTTGCTGCAGTTGGTCTGGTCTAGGTTCAGCAACACTATGTTCCCAAATAATGAGATCGGCTGAACATCCTGAATGACGGATTTTTTCCTCCCTGATGGCACGGGCATATTCCAAGATGACAACGCCAGGATTCACCGGGCTCACATTGTGAAAGACTGGATAAGGGAGCATGAGACACCAGTTTCACACATGGAGTCCAGCTCTTAACCCCATTAAGAATCTTTGGGATGTGCTGGAGGAGGCTTTGAGCATCGGTCACACTCTCCCATCCACAATACAAGATGAAAATGAATGCAACACTGGATCTTGTGACATTGCAGCAGCTGATTGAAACAATGCCACAGCGAATGCCTGCTGTAATCAAAGCTACCAAATATTAGAGCGTGTGACCTTGGTTTTCAGCTTGTGACTCTGGTACCAATGGCCGCTCGCTGCTCTGCTTTATGACCGCAACACTGGAGGCCGCCATTGCTCCTCCATTGCTGTAGTACCTCCATATCGCCGCTAGGCCCCCATTGAAAAGCATTGGACACGTTAAAAACAACTTTAACGCCTAGATTCTATTTTTTAACACTTTCTACGGCTACATATTCCTCCTGAGATAACGCTGGGTTAGTCACAAAAAATGAAACCAGGCTGGTTTTCAAAATCTTTAAAAAAAAATCTCCTACTTAACGGGGGTCGGACTGTTAGCATTGGAGCTACACGAGCTACACGTCACGCAAGGGCCGAGTCTACAGTGAAGATCCCGCCCTATGCCCTTATTAGGAACATGCTTCGTCAGACCTGGGAGGAGGAGTCTGTAAATCCGCCATGAATTCCCCTCGAACGTGGTCATTATGGTAAACGGGGAGGAGTGAGGAGGAGTTGTCTATTCTTTTTAACGGTCTATGGTCTGGTATCTTCCTTTGTCAAGCTACACATTGTCCCACATGCTCTGGGAATGTTTTCAAACAATAAAAAACTAGATCTGTAAACTCAATTCTTTGTCCATGACACAGTAATGTAAAGCCTATAATCTAAATACTGTATAAGCCTGAGTGGAGATTATTTTATAGAATAAGTTTGAATACTTTATCAGACTTCAACAACAGAGAAAATAACTAGGGTGGTACACATCCTTCCTGAACCCACTGTGTACATAGACACATGAGTCCAGGGGTTTGCAGGGAAGCGAGCTCTAAATGACACCCCGGTGTCTGCTGACATTTGCGGCTATGTTCGCCGGCTTGTCACTCGCGGTGTGAAATAATGCATGTACTCCAGCACTTGGGCCACTTTCTCCCCCCGTGGTTGTCTTGAGTGGCCAGACTTTATCACAAGAACCCAAGTTGGACAACAAACTCCACGCTACACTACTCGAGTTACGGTTAATGGAAGGCGACTCCACATTGGTGTCTCTCTTCTTTCAATCTGGTTTGGTTTTTGCTAGCGATGCAAAAACTACAATGACGGAGCCCGTGCGGTGAAAATAACAACCGACATGTATAATGCAAGACGCTCTCCCGCGACTGAACCAAGCACTCTCCCAAAGTCTGCCGCCCCAACGTTTTGAGAATGTCCCTTGCCATTTGAGATCTTTGGAGTTCTCTTTCCAGCTTGTCCCTCAAAAGTAATAATCGTCCCGGGCGCCCGCTGGGAGTAGTTCTCGTAATTGCATGATGGGGATGATCGCGATAACATGAGCTACCCTCAGAAGTCAGTTTACTTGCACTTGATAGGGCGCGGGAGGTCCCGAGGGTGCACAGAAATCAGCCTGCCATGTTACGCAAACAAACAGATCGGTAATCTGGGGCAAAGGCGAAGGGCAGCGACACGATAGGGCCCAGTTCTTTACGAGAGGAATGTGCTTTGAATCTGCTCGGCCCAATCTCTTCCTGTTTGTGTTTCCGCCTGTTGGTCACAATCTGCTAAAACGCACACAGAATTACACAGGGCAGCAGTGTCAAACTCAATTTGGGAAATGGCACAGTAAAGAGAACTGTTGCTTAAGGCAGTATGTGGAATGCATGGTTATGGATTTTAAATGTTATGACAAAAAGCTGGCTTCCTATAACCTGCCATATACGGGGTATGGGGTCCGCTGGGGGTACGCTTTCACTCAACGATGGGAATTACATCACATGATCCTCTTTATTATCAAAATTGTATGTGTTTGCAAAAGGGAGAGTTTGACACTGTTGTTTGACCAGTAAAAAGGGATTTTAGTTGATCACTTTCTCAATGGGGAGCCACTGTATGAAGACATGCTTGGTTTTCGCCACTGAATCTGGGGCTTTAAAGGGGGGGTATTATGTAAAATCGACTTTTTCAAGCTTTATATCATGTTATTATGTCATTCCCTCATTAAACACATGCCTGGAGTGTTGCCTTGGCTCATTCACATATTTTTGAGTAATCAGTAAAAACTTAGACGGCAGCCATTTTAGGTGTAGCTATGCCTCAGTCCTCCTAGGAACGCCCCCACCTCCTGGAGACGCCTCTGGACCTTTCGTCACCAGCCAAGCCACCAACCACTGCTCCTCAGCTCAGCAGAGCCCCCTCCCGCACAGTAGTGTTGTTTAGATGCCACAGCAGTGTGCTGAAGGGGGCGTGTCGGAAAGCTTCTTAAAGAGACAGAGGCCTATTTCAAGACGTTCAGTACAGCCATTTTGAGAGAGCAATTTATTCAAGGCAGTTATTTTAATTTACTGCATATACAGACCAACAGAAGGTTACGTCATCATTGTAGTATGCTATAGACTGGTGCTATGTGATTGAAAAAGCATAATACCCCCTCTTTAATAAAAACCACTGTTACGTCATGTAAAATGTTCAATGATGAATAGATCAACATCGCAATTGTCATCAGTAAAATGAATTTGTGTCATGCTGTATCTAAATTGTCATTCTTTTTGGTGTGGAATTCCTAAGCTCAGGGATCTAATTCTTAGGAGGCTGGGATGATCCATTTTTGTCATGATCGGATTCGTCTGCGATACAGTAAGTAATTATAAGTAATATGTTTACCTTAAGGCACACTGTGTAACATTTTGGACTATACTGTTGCCATCATACAAAACATGCTCCTAATGACCAGCTCGACACAGAAAATGCCATTACAGGGCTCGAAATTAACTTTTTTTCTTGGTAGTGCTTGTGCTCCTAATTCTGGAATTTAGGAGCACAGTCAAAAATGTAGGAGCGGAACCAAAAAAAAACAGGGACGTTTTTAACAGGGATGAAGGGAATTTAAGCATATCACATGCCACTTCCAGCCTTCTGTTGCATTTTAGAAGTATTATTTTAGCTGTTTGCAATGATTCACCAATCTACAAAACTCATTAGGCTAACTTTTAATATTATAAATGGGACACCAGATCGCCCCCAACCCCCGACTTGCTCCGCCCCTGTTTCACCGCACTTCATCGTGTCCTCTCTCTGCACCTACACGCTCCTCACTCTGTGCTGTGGAGAAAGCTCCATAGATCTCGCTACACGCGGCAAACTCCCTTGCCAGAACCTTAGAAGACGTGTTAACATTGCGTTTGTGACTTAACATTTTGTATTTTGTGAGAGCGGCGATGATTCACTTTCAGCTGCACGAGGGGGAGAGCGGGATGGATTGAAGTTTGCGCTGCTTCTCCGCCCGACATTGATTCGAGCGACATTTGAGAGATAGTCCCCAGTCCCAATGAGTTTATGAATGACATATATATTCCTCGTTTTCTCATAAAGAGACTGCATTTGCGTAAATACATTGGCTTATTGAATGAGAGCGGTGCACAGGCACACGCAGAGAACACGGGCTGGGCTGGTGCAGGTCGGCCCAGCACGTGTGACCGGGAGGAATGACAGCGGCGCTGAGCCAAAAGAGAGAACAGATCGTACTGTTCAGATATGCTCTTATTGCTGTTCTTGGCAGGCAGCATTTGTGAAAACAATGACACAAGCGTTTTTAAGGTAGCACGAGAAGGTTTTCTTTTAAGGTGGACCGGAGCATTTGTTTGCAGTCGCAAACATGCGAGTGATTCTATTTTTAGATTGCAAAGGCATAATTTTGGGAGCATATGCGACCAAAATGGTCGCAATTTCGAGCCCTGTATTACTGCAGTGGGTAATCAAACAATGCATTTGGATGGGAACCTGACCTGTTTAAATCTCAAATTTTGCTGACTTTAGTCGACATCTCCATGGAAACGAGCTGGAGACATACCCACTCCCGGTAAAGTTATGTCATGTCTTAGGAGAGCTGAGCCGCTCACAGGAAAGTCACATGTTTGTTTAAGGTATTTTTCAATGCTGAAATATCTGTCATAAAATAAAAGCTTGTATTTCAATTTTATTTTTTGGGTAAATTCTACGCAGTGTGGCTTTAAAATGTGTAAAAAGAAAAGAGTCATGTGTCCAAAGTTTCTAAATCAAATGCCATGTGTTAAGATTGAAAAGTGCATTAACACAAAACGTAAAACAAAGTGCTGTGTAACTGTTACTGGAAAACAAAGTGCAACAAAGTGCATCCTCCCGCTTTATCCGGGGCCTGGTCGCGTAGGACAAAAATTCCTCCAAACACAAATATTGAAAGTATTGCAGTACAAGTATTGCAGCCCTTATAGTTACCACTCAATTGTTTGTGCTCCTTGTTAATTAATTGTCTAGCCAATGTTGTAATGTGATTAAAGTTTACAAAAATGTTAAAATACTTTGGATAGTTTTGGATCATTTACTCTAAGCGATCCCGGTTTACCACCATGTGCTCCACATTCACAAACAGCAGGAGGAGAACCGCCCTCACCCGCTTATTATAATAGCTCCATGCCCTCACCTCACAGCTCCGTTTGTTTAATAATCCAATATCTACAGGACCCGTCAGGTCTTTCCCCCCTTTTTTTTCCCCTCACAAAGCAAAGCAGCACCGGAGGAGAGGCTGAGGCGTTCAAGGGTTGCGGGAGAAAAAAGTACTGCGCTGTAAACTTAGTTCTAAATGGAATTATTCTAAATGTCCAAAAAAAGTGACAGACTTTCATGAAAGTTGCAGTTTAGCAAATAAATGTAAATCTCAAACTATTTACTTGTACATATATATGAAAACATATATATGTACAAATATACAAATATATATGTACAAACTATTTACTTTGTACATACTGTATATATGAAAACATTTCAAAAGGACATCGCTTAAGGCAGCTTTAAGTATATATTATTTGCATCAATTAATTACACGGTGTCTTCGGGACAAGAGCATTAAAAGTCCTCAAATTAATTACGCCAAATTTAACGCTATAAATAATGAAGAGAATTAAATTGGATTCCAACTGCCATTAGATCTAATTATCTTGGCAAACAATGACATTGCTCATCAATTTTACCACGTAATTTGTCAAAATATCCCAAATACACAGTGGTGTGCCGTCAGGGCCAGCAGGGCCTTCTCTGCTAGCCCTGGCCAAATGAAGAAAAAAAAGTGTAAAATGTCTTAATGGTATATTTAATTTCTAATTAATTTCTATAATGTACAGTTGAGTCGCTTATATTGGTTTTGTTGATGTGTAACTGTAATTTCACACTCAAAAAGTGCCTTAAACACCTCTGGTGAGCTGCTCCTCCTCAGGGCCTTCAGAACAGATTCTGCAGGCCCTGTGTTGTCAGGCCGCACACATGATTGACAGCCAGCGTGACTGACAGAATTATCGACCAATCAGAATTCAATGTACATTAACAGTACGCCCCCAGGGCCTGCAGTAGCTCAGCAGTTTCCCTACGTTTTGTTCGCCTGGGAAAACCGCTCATGTAGCTGCGCATGGGCAAGACGTTCCAGCCACTCCGAAGAGAACCGGATAAACAGATATTCCTCTTGCAAAATGAAGTGGATTTACTGATCACGGATATTTTGCGCCCCTTCATTATGAAGAGCTTCGAGAGCAAAGCAGCGGGACGTAGACGCTCGGCTCCCCGGACAGGAGAAGGGTTTCTCCGCGTCAGCTGTGCTGGGACTCGGGCAGGCAACAGGTGAGACTACGAGTGCTATAAAAAAGGGATCTCAAATAGCACCAAACTTTAAGTTTAGTATCTTTTTTTATTTTTCTCGCGTTGTCAACAAAACATCTCCTAAAAACGGCCGCCTGTTTCCACATTATAACGCGCTCGTCTTCGCCTGTCATGTGTCGTGTATTTCCGTATTCTAGCACGAGTGTTCCCGAAGGTGTTTGCTTTTGTTTGGAGTCGGAGGCACGGCTGCTTTGGTTTGCGTTGTTGACAAATCCTTTAGCGAACAAATGCCACGCAAAAAGGCAGTTTTATCCATACGCCTATTGTCGATAAGTTTATATGCAGTGGTGTGCCGTCAGGGCCAGCAGGGCCTTCTCTGCTAGCCCTGGCCAAATGAAGAAAAAAAGTGTAAAATCTCTTAATAGTATATTTAATTTCTAATTTATTTATATAATGTACAGTTGAGTCGCTTATATTGGTTTTGTTGTGGTGTAACTGTAAATTCCTACTCAAAAGTGCCTTAAACACGTCCTGCGAGTTGCTCCTCCTCAGGGTCTTCAGAACAGATTCTGCAGGCCCTGTGTTGTCAGGCCGCACACATGATTGACAGCCAGTGTGACTGACAGAATTATCAGCCAATCAGAATTCGATATACATTGACAGTACGCCCCCCAGGGCCTGCAGTAGCTCAGCAGCTTCCCCTACGCTTTCTTCGCCTGAGAAAACCGCTAATGTAGCCGCGCATGGGCAAGACGTCCCAGCCACTCCGAAGAGAACCGGATAAACAGATATTCCTCTTGGAAACGTCCGAACGAGGCAAAATGAAGTGGATTTACTGATCACGGATATTTTGCGCCCCTTCATTGTGAAGAGCTTCGAGAGCAAAGCAGCGGGAACGACAGCGGGACGTAGACGCTCGGCTCCCCGGACAGGAGAAGAGTTTCTCCGCGTCAGCTGAGCTGGGACTCGGGCAGGCAACAGGTGAGACTATGAGCGCTATAAAAAAGGGATCTCAAATAGCACCAAACTGTAAGTTTAGTATCTTTTTTATTTTACTCGCTCTGTCAACAAAACATCTCCTAAAACGGCCGCCTGTTTCCACATTATAACGCGCTCGTCTTCGCCTGTCATGTGTCGTGTGTTTCCGTATTCTAGCACGAGTGTTCCCGAAGATTTTGCTTTTGTTTTGGAGTCGGAGGCACCGCAGCTTTGGTTTGCGTTGTTGACAAATCCTTTAGCGAACAAATGCCACACAAAAAGGCAGTTTTATCCATACGTCTATTGTCGATAAGTTTATATGCGTTGACTGCGTGAACCCAGGTTGCTATTGAAGGCCCTGACTGAAACCCCACGGCCCGCCACTGTTTATATGCGTTTGATTGCGTGAACCCATGTTGCTATATTTAAAACAGCTCTGCTTGTGTACAAGTCTTTTCATGGTTTAGCACCAAAGTACATCTCTGACATGTTAGAGCCGTATGAACCATCTCGGGCCTGAGAACTCAGGGAGGGGTCTCCTGGTGGTTCCCAGAGTCAATAATAAACACGGTGAGGCTGCGTTTCAGTTTCATGCAGCTAAAATCTGGAACAGTCTTCATGAGGATGTGAGACAGGCCTCAACTCTGACAATGTTCAAATCCAGGCTGAAAACAGCTCTTTTTACCCGTGCATATGAAAACTGAAAGTATTTTATCTGCACTCTTGCTTTTTACTGTAATTGATTAACTTTGTGTTGTTGTTTTATTGATTGATTTTAACTGTTTTCTTGTAATTTTTTCTGCAACTGTGAAGCACTTTGAATTGCCTCGTGTATGAATTGTGCTCTACAAATAAACTTGCCTTGCCTTGCCTTGCCTATTGAAGGCCCTGACTGAAACCCCACGGCCCGCCACTGAGAATACATAATATCTTGTTTTATTATTGTTTTGTCCTGTGTCAATTCATTGTTTTGTGAATCTTCACTTGCTCCAAAACAGATTCAACTGCAGTTTTGTCTGAAACTGTGAACATTTTTGGCTCAAAAGTTGTCCGTCGTATCCTTTTTCCTTGTAATATTAAAATCATAAATGACATTTTGCAGCAATAAAATGGTAATAAAAATCATTAAATTTGACTTTCTGCAACCTGTTTATCTTGTGCTTGTCCTTGAACGGCCGCGCTGAGGTTGATGAGGTCTGAACACTTCGTAAAAAGAGCTGGTTGTTTGTAAACAGTCCTTCACACTTCCTCGCTGTGGCGTATCCGTGGCACAGCGGGCACAAACACGGGCCAGAGTCTGCCGCTCGTTAGCCCCAGTGAGCGCCGGGGCAGGTGGCTTCACCAGCATAAGCTGTGATTCGAGCAGACAGGAGGGAGCCACGGTGGACTCGGGGGGGAAGTGGGGCGACTGAGGGAAAGACATTTGGAGAAAAGAAAAGCAGCTGCGAGGTGCTACTGTAGACGGTGATCGAGTTCTTACATAAGAAACGTGTATGTTGCCCAACCCTCCCCCAGACTTTCGCACAAGTTGCATTAATAAGTCATAACTCAGATGGTGGCTCTTCAACACCCCTTTCATTTTTTTCTCTCTTTATAACGGCTGAGGCTTTAAGTGTGTGTGACAGGTTGTTTGTTTTCCTAATTATTACGTTTGATGGCATTATACGGTGATGAACAGAATTAATCATAGTTGTAAGTAGGGGTGGGAACCTCTGGTACCTCACGATTCGATACGATATACGATACATGGCTTACGATAACGATTATCTCACGATACGCCGATACTGCGATAATCGATATATTGCACAAAAATAACTTACAATACATCACAATTTACAAAAAACATGCTACTTTTAACCTTATTCTAACATACTACATATTATTCATCATTTACATTTCTTCCATGAGCTTTGTACCACTTTTATAAATGATCCCCGACTTACTCACTGAAAATGGGTCATAGATCTGTCAGTGACTTCATTTACATTTGAATAAACTAGAAACCACAGTCCTATTTAAAAATGAATAAGTCAACCCCAAATTAATCTTCTTTATAATTATAAAAACTATCATTAAAAGTATTATATTTGTGTGACAGTGTTTGGTCCAAGTGCTTAAAACTGTAGTGCTGCCCCTGCTGTCCTGACTGAATTCTTGATCATTGTTGGCCTCTATTGACTGTGAAAACAGTGGAGCACTGCTGCCTCATTAGTATGCATGACGTTGCTCATTATTAAGCATGACGTCATCAAAAGTAGCGATATCGGAAAAATAAAAAGTATCGGTATATCGTATCGTCCCGCAAAATATCGCGATATATCGGAAAATCGATATATTGTCACACTCCTAGTTGTAAAGCAGAGATGACAAAGGGATATCACAGATAAAAACTGATAAAAGTAGATTTGTATCAGCTCTTCAATGTTTAATCGGAGATTGAATGAAGAAAAAGACTTGCTGCACAGATTGTAATGCGGTACTAAAAGGCTCAAAAGCTGTGATTAATCAATAAAATGCCATCTGAAATTGAACCTATTCAATCTGCAAACTCCGCAGTTTCGCTTTTTCAACTGATATTAATTTCAATTAGTATTTAAAGAGGGGTATTGTGCTTTTTGCAAGTATTTGGTAATAATCTCGAACACATCTCTATACACTTTGTAGGTTAGAAAAAAGGCAACATCGATCTAACAAAGCTAAAACAAAATATCTAAGTTTAACTTCCTGGTATTCACATGAAATCCCCATAAGCCCCGCCCACTCGTTCTCCTCTTGCTCCCCTTCGCTGCACAGCTGTTTCAAGAAAGAATAAAAAAAGGAACCGGTGTGTTTTAACGTCGCGATGAGAGGATTAAAGGAATAGGCCACCGTTTTTCCATACTGAGATATGTTCTTACTGAGCTTAGATGAGTTGATGCGTACCTGTCTGGTCTTTGTGCGTGCGCTCAGTCACGCAAAAAGACCAAAGATGTTGTTAGTATTTAGCCTCTCCTCCTCTCCACTATGGGGCCAAACGGGGTGAAGTTAGAAGCGACCAAGCTCTTCCACGTTTTCCCTATTTAAATACGGTTACGTGAGGAGTTACACGATCCAAGTATAGTCACACAAAATCAAACATGTCGATTTCAAAAGCGGGTAAAAGGGGAACTATATTGTAAGGCGTAATAACACCTTATGTCCGCGCAGTAATATCTTCAGTCCTATAGAATTCTCTGCGCGGACATCAAAGTGCTACTAAGGTGTTATTACGCCTTACAATATAGTGCCCCTTTTTATCCGCTTAGAAATCCACGTTTAACATGGAAGAGCTTGGTCGCTTCTAATTCCACGCCATTTGGCCCCATAGAGGAGAGGATGAGAGGCTAAATGCTAACAACATCTTTGGTCATTTTGCGTAACTGAGTGCACGCACAAAGACCAGACAGGTACGCATCAACTCGTCTAAGCTCAGGTAAGAACATACATGTATCTCAGTATGGAAAAACGATGGCCTGTTCCTTTAAGCTCGACAAGAGGTCGTGCTAACTTGCCTGCAAGCTGAAGAATCCATCTTGAATCGCTCCTGCCTTCACCGTTCGGACCAAACCAAAATCGGTTTGGGCTAAATAGATACAAATTATCAACATGTTGACGACAAAACTACACAAAGTATACTGCTACACATAACACTAACTTCAAAAGTGCGCCTTCTCCCCGAACGAGTCAAGCCGGAGCGGTCCCAGATTGATATCAGTGCTAATGTTATTGTCACTGTAATATCAATCTGACTCTCGCAGGTTAGAGCTTTTTGGGAGCTGCCGCAGCACTGCTAATAAAGGCTACTGATGAAGATTCAAAGATTACTCAAAGCTGGTTGAAACAGAACTCCAGGCATGTTTATAATGAGAGAGCAGCGTTGTAACATGGTAAAAAGCTGTAAAAAGTCGATTTTACATAATAGCGATTAATATGTTCCTGCAAACTGCAACTTTATTTTTAACATAGCATTACAACTGTATGTGTTAAAAAAACACCGCGCCGCTCAGGCCTGGCAGGCGGCTGGATGGGAAGTGACTGGCAGCCAATTTGTGTGTTTTCACAGTAAACCTGGAGAGATGGCCGAGGTTTGTTTTTCACAAAGTGGAGCGCAGTGCAGTGGGAGATATGTCACAGCTGATGATTCCTGTGTGCACGCCGCCGACTCACTCCAGTGTTTGGCTGACCTACCTGTTCTGATCAGGTTACATCGAGCCAGGCCTGCTCACAGACCTAGAGCTGCTCACTTTAGCTTAGGACTCTTTGGGAAGCTAATAGTGGGAGTCTTTCATGGGCCACTTGTTTTCAGAGTGTGCGACATGACATTTCCTCACTTGCCCTCACTTGAAAAAAGGGATAATCTTTCCCATAAAATAGCCTTTTTACATAGGAGCGGTACTATTTTATTTATGTATTGGTTTATTTGGTCGGGACAGTACATGTTAAAGGAGCTGTATCATGCTATTTTAACCATTCCAAAGTAAAGTATAGGCATTTATATGATATATTGTACCTCTATCAGTATGGAGTACTCATTTTTGAGAGAAATATAAGTATTTTTGGGGGTATTTTCCCTACCCGGAAGACGCTTCGATTCAGTTAACTCCGCCCCTCTCTCCGCTCATTCCACATTTGCAGTATTATAAATATAAATATCGCGGCAAAAAGTGAAGTTACTTCACATAATGCAGTTATAAGGAGTTGACATGTGCAACACGGTTTCATAACATCTAACACACACGCTAACACACACGCTAACACACACGCTAACACACACGCTAACACGCGTTTTGATTGACTCATCGCTCAGTCTGGCCTCCCCATCGGGTTATGGGACTCGCGTTGATTATAAAAGTTAATCCACTTTGATTCTGGCCAAGGTTCACCAAGCATCCATCAGGTTGGTTGATAAAGTCGCTGAATCCCAGAAAGAAATTCCAACTCCTGGCGAGTGCACTCTTCTTTAGGAAGGTTGAATAGTCCTGTTCCTCTCGTAGCCAAACGCGCATCTGTGACATTATCGTTCGGTAAGAAAAAGAACAGGCGTGTCCAGAGTAGGTTAGAAAGAGCTCAGTCTTCAAAACATGACTTCTGTTCGGATCCATGGATCTATGTTCGGATCTTCCGGCCGGGGGTGCGTTGTTTACTCTCCCGGGACAGCACAAATGAGTCAGAGAGTTTTTTATTTCTCTCTTACAACAAAAATAATGAAAAAGCTGTTTTATAAATTAAAACCAGGCCGTAAGGCATTACATTACAGACGTCGAGCACTTCCGTTCCTTTGTGACGACACAACTGAACAGCTCAGTGGTTTACCAGGAGAGGGCGGAGCAACTGCTCAGAGAGCAGGATTCAGGAGGATTACTTAGAACTGCGTGAATGAAGCCAAAAACCGCTCTGGGGGTGTTTTTGATAAGGAAATAGCATAACAACATGGCTAAAAGCTCCAAAAGGTCGATTTTGCATGATATAGGACCTTTAAAGAACACACATAGGTCTCATGCATGTAAACACGCCACACCAGATTAAACTACACACTGAGCTTATTCAGCATAATATAAACCTTCCTTTTGTGCACCTAAAATATATGTTTTTCTTAAAATTCGGAGTGCATCTTGTATTATGGACACCCCATCCTGTTACACTTCAATCGTATCGTGAAGCTGTTGTCAATACCCAGCCCTATGATTTCCATCTGTTGTCCCACACTCACACTGTCAAACACACTCTCATTCATCCTGGCCTATTGTACATGTTTTTAGTGGTAGACTCCACACAGAAAGTCCCCGTCCACGTGGGACTCGAACACGGCCCTTCTAGCTGTGATGCACGAGCGCTAACTGCTGCGCCACCGTGCCGCCCTAATTCTTTTTCATTTTCCTCAATATAACAATTGGAAGAAATGATTTTCAGAAAATGAGTGTTATGGAATACTAGATTAAGTCCACACGTATCAATGTTTTTGTACCCAGAGGCATCACTAAGCGCCTCATTACAATCGCGTCCCTCGCCTTCACTTTCCCTGCTCAGTCTGGTCAAGAGCTTCGGCTGGGTCCGCCTCTCAGATTAAAGCTACCGGGCTAATTTGCCGCTATATCATAATTCCAGCATAATCCACCCTCTAATCCGCGCCGACTCGATTAAACAGTGGAATCGGCCGCTCCGTATCTGGCCCGATCTGCCGCTCTCTTCGCCCGCGCTCAGCTCCTCTCCCCAGGACCGCGGCCTCGCTTCAACCGCTCGACTCAAACAAATCTGCCTCACCGTCTCAATGCGGTCTGTCTTTAAGCCTCACGCTCCATTTTCTTACGTCGTCGAGGGGGATTTTCATGCGTTTGAATGTATCCAGCTTTCCAAAAGGCAGAAAGTCATAACATTTCAAAAAGATAACCATCAAACGTGTTCATAATGAGCCGTAAGTCGACAACTGACAAGTCATCTTCTCATCTTCCAGAAATACACACTCATAGTGGGTTTGATTTATACATTTTACACCAGTTACGTGGAACTAAATTGTGCCACTAACATGAAAAGGTTTGTAGATAACGATTTGATATGAGGAGTAATGGAACAAAATGAAGTTATGATATTTTTTCGTAGATCACATGTGACTGAAGTGTCTTATTTCTCATAAATTACTCTTTCTTCACAGATTATTTTAGATGTTTGTGTAGATTAGCATGAAACGAGGTTCAAGAATGGGATTGACAATTCATGAGAGAAATGAGAGAGAATTCTAGTCATGCGTGGAACAAATGGACTGTTTTAGCTTTATTACATCAGTCTTAAAGCAGTACTGAGTAACTCTTGCCCCTAGAGGCCATAAGCGCAACTGCAGGTGTCGTAGCAAGTTACGATTTTTTAACTTATTAAATGTCTTGGAGAGTAAATACTACGCTGACAGAAAGGTGAAGGGAGAGAGGGGTGTTGTACATCCAGTTATACAATGGGATTTTTTTTTTCACTCAAACTTGGCTGTAAATACTGTTTAAGTGGCGCTAGCCCGCAGTTAGCTTTGCCCGTTAGCCTGTTAGCTTCTTCTCTGTGATTCTATTAGTGTGTATTGCTTGCTCCGCCCCGGTGGCAGTCAAGTTGCAAGCATGGTTTTCTGGCCAGAGACACCGGGGGAAGATGAAAGACCCTCCAATCATCCCATTAACACTTGTATTACCCCAGAGGGAATACGGAAAGGATTTATTAAGGTAAACACGTTACTTAGTATTGCTTTAAAATGATATACTGTTGATACATAATGCATTTTTCACTACACAGTGGTTTTCCAAAGCTGTCACAAGACAAAAATGACCTCTATGGTAGAGCATGTACCAGAAGGGTCCGTAAACAGCCTCAAATAAGTTTTCCCCTCTCACATTAGCCTCTCTTCTTACGTTACGGAATACGATTTATCGAGAAGAGCAGCCCGGCGTCACATTGTGCATAACCTTGGTCTCACACTGGCCCGTTGAGCCCAATTCAGACCACAGCGGCACGGACAATCACTCACGGTGCACTTAGTGACACTCTTCGCTCACTGGTCACCTGATAATGAGCGGCTAGACGGCGCACAGTGAAGCAAGAGACCACTCAAAAAATGACTTACAGACGTCATGTACAATACAGGCACTTTTAAATGTCAATCTAAATATAAGCTTGAAGTGGACATATCATGCAAAATTGACTTGTTTGAGTTTTAAAGGGGGGGGGGGGTATTATGTAAAATCGACTTTTTCAAGCTTTACATCATGTTATTATGTCATTCCCTCATTAAACACATGCCTGGAGTGTTGCCTTGGCTCATTCACATATTTTTGAGTAATCAGTAAAAACTTAGACGGCAGCCATTTTAGGTGTAGCTATGCCTCAGTCCTCCTAGGAACGCCCCACCTCCTGGAGACGCCTCTGGACCTTTTGTCACCAGCCAAGCCACCAACCACTGCTCCTCAGCTCAGCAGAGCCCCCTCCCCGCACAGTAGTGTTGTTTAGATGCCACAGCAGTGTGCTGAAGGGGGCGTGTCGGAAAGCTTCTTAAAGAGACAGAGGCCTATTTCAAGACGTTCAGTACAGCCATTTTGAGAGAGCAATTTTATTCAAGGCAGTTATTTTAATTTACTGCATATACAGACCAACAGAAGGTTACGTCATCATTGTAGTATGCTATAGACTGGTGCTATGTGATTGAAAAAAGCATAATACCTCCTCTTTAAACCACGTTATAGCGACATACCTGGAGTTTTATTCACTACATTAGAGTAGTTTAAAGCAGCCCTCGTACAAAGCTTTAGCTGTTTCTTCTTCTACGGTGTCAGCGCTTCGTTTTGTACTTCCTGGATAAAACTCCACATTTGTAAGGCCCATAATCCAACATTATATTGGTGCTGAGGCGTTCTGCGCAAAGTGCGCTTATCAGGCCGTGCTGAAGTTGCTAACCATGCCGCAAATCAAAACAGAAAGTTACTTTTTCGTTCCTACAGCTGCCAGCAGGAGGAGCCCCAGACAAAGTCTTCACCAGCTGTAGCCTGTATTTCATTGTTACTATTTAATTTTTACGGAGACATTATTTCAAATTATAAAACGTAAAATATGAATAGTGAGGCACCCAAGATAACGTTTTAAGTCTATGTTTAAGCCCCATACGCAAGACAAGGCTTAGTAGCATTTACACAATTTAAGTTCTTTACCCACAAGCTTAATTTTTTCTTTTATAATTCAATATTTAGTTTGCACCTCCATGAAGTTTAACATTTGAGAAAGATTTAAATTTCTGTGTGTATCAAGGTTTGAACATCAGGTCTTCTGAGGAATCTTTTATCCAAATTGGATGTAAGATTCCTCTCGTGGAACCGCCACCCACCACCTGCAGGGGGAGCCATAGGGGGCTGGTGCCATGTGACGACCCGGCAACGCAAAAGTGGAAGAAAATGGATGGATGTAAGATAAAGCTTTCTGTTTGACTATACTGTGAATAAATTATGTTGTAACCAACTATAAAGTGTGTGCACTCTACACATGCATTGTTTTGTTTTCTGTCAAAAGAAGAGAAGAGTTAAAATGGCTGGAGTTTGGTGTCCATTTACATAAGCCATTCGTCAGTCGAGGGGGAGATAAATGAGCCGTTCATTATTGATAACAATCAATGATTAAAATTCACCCTAAGTCTATCTGAGCTGTGGAGCTGTGAGCGGGACCGAGCACATCTCCGGCCTTATCACACACGGCGCTGCTACCGGTAATTGATTGCATAACTCTAAGCTAACTTTGATGAGGAAACACAAACACCAAAGTTTGCTTCAAGGGCATTTGTCCTAATCAGGCATCTGTCCGCTCAAAGTGACGGACATTCTTCACCCGCTTTGATTTTAGGGAAGTCTTTGAACGAACACTGGGTTTAACAATTATGAAAGATGTGCAGAAGCAAGATAGATATAAATTGGTGGTGGACGATACGACGAAATAAAATTGAATTGTCATCTGAACGTGTGATTTTCTGAGTGGCTCTTTACTTTTTAATGGTAACATAAAGCTTACTTTTTCTGCCCACATCATCAACTCAAGTCCCATCCCTGACGTCTGTTCTTGCTCGTTTTGCTAATTCGCATTATTCATTTTTATTTTTATTTTTTATTCATTTTATCTTTATTCCTACAGGGACGGCCCGATGAGTGTCTCTTTTTCATGAGCGCCCTGTTTATAGCAGAGCAGAGATTTCACATTTTCAATCTCCTTATAGTACATATCTAAATTAATATTAAAGAGGGGTATTATGCTTTTTTCAATCACATAGCACCAGTCTATAGCATACTACAATGATGATGTAACCTTCTGTTGGTCTGTATATGCAGTAAATTAAAATAACTGCCTTGAATAAAATTGCTCTCTCAAAATGGCTGTACTGAACGTCTTGAAATAGGCCTCTGTCTCTTAAGAAGCTTTCCGACACGCCCCTTCAGCACACTGCTGTGGCATCTAAACAACACTACTGTGCGGGGAGGGGGCTCTGCTGAGCTGAGGAGCAGTGGTTGGTGGCTTGGCTGGTGACAAAAGGTCCAGAGGCGTCTCCAGGAGGTGGGGGGTTCCTAGGAGGACTGAGGCATAGCTACACCTAAAATGGCTGCCGTCTAAGTTTTTACTGATTACTCAAAAATATGTGAATGAGCCAAGGCAACACTCCAGGCATGTGTTTAATGAGGGAATGACATAATAACATGATATAAAGCTTGAAAAAGTCGATTTTACATAATACCCCCCCTTTAAAGGTTTCAGATGTGAGAGAGGCACTAATTGTTAAAGTCTTTGTACTTTGTTCCATTTGTGGGCGGCGTAATACGAAAAGCCTCTTTTTCCTCTTTCACGAGTCCATTTTTCTGAACTTAAAGTCACGTGTGTGTTTGAGCTGTAGTTTAGTTCACATGTACAGTAGATACTCAGGAAGCCTCGCAACAAGTCCCTTATAAATAAATAAACGCAGTGTTGCTCTCTCCTATTTGTCTCCAGTTATAAAACAAATAACAGAATGATAAGAGGTTTAAGCGCGGAAGGTGAAGGGTGCATATAAACTACATCACCATAAAAAGGTAGCAGGAACTATTTCCTTTCTGTAATTCAATGGAATTATAGTTACGTTGCTATTTCCATCAACATGGACATGTGCTAATCCGTATTCAGCAGGCTACTCTACAGTATGATTCTCTTTCGGATGTTGCACGGGAGCCTTTCATTGCAGTCACCCACTGCTCCTGACAAGCTGTATAGTGGCACTATTAGGTTAAGATGCTCATTTGATGCACAAAATGTTCACATTTAAGAGCCAAAAGCATTATCCTCACAGTAGCCGAAAGCTAAATTGAGCAAATGTTACCCGACACCACTTGGCGGTCCACTTAAAAGTGTTGATCAAGCTCGTCAGCGTACAGTATTTTCATACTTCGCCAACTGTGTGGAAGACTTTTACTAAGACTGCCAATGGGTCTTCTTTTGGAAAAATAATTACATCCGCAGGAAGCTCTGTCCTGCACTTGTCTGACTGAGCTTAACCTGAGTAATGAGCTAAAAATGAGTCACTGCTTCGGTGCAGAGTGGAAGAGACCCGATAATGAGACAACACAGGGCGGGATCGCCACAGAAAAAGATACAGAGATGTTGCCGTACTTAACTGCCCTTGTTTGAGAAAACTCATTCAGAGAATCAGAATCAGAATCGTTTTTATTGCCTGGTTTGAGAACAGGTTCACAAACTAGGAATTTTTCTCAGTGCTGACGAGCAACATCGCGCAATATGGTGCCTTTTTCTAAGCCATCGCTTTGTTCCCTACAGGGATAAATAAAGTATACTTACCTTTTCTTGATTACACCATTTGATCATACAAGGCGTTGCAAGAAAAACTGAAGATTAGGGCTGCCTATTAAGAGAAAATATTGCAACATTTGATAAATGTCTTGAATGTGGTAACAATCTTGTGATATTTAACAAAATAATTTCAACATGTTCCATTAAATTATCATTATATAAAATGTGACAACTTTTTTCAGCAAATGTCAAAACTAAATTCAGACTAAAAGTGAGTTTTTTCACATTTTTAAAACCTCAGTGACTTTGTGATAAATTGTGGCTTGTGGTCTGAATATAGCTGTTTACAATGTGTGACTGAAGAGACTGGAGCTGCAAGATTAATAGCAAATGTCTTGAAATCACCATTTTAAAGATTGCAATTTTATTCAGACACTATGATGTCCTCTGCAAAGAGCAAGATACCTCGTCTTCATGGCCACAGCTACAGAAGAAGGTTCCCTGGTTCAATCCGTCCTGTGTGGAGTTTGCATGTTCTTCCCCGTGTCTGCGTATTTCCATTGTAGCTGTAGTAACGATACACAAATGTCTAACTGTTTTTGGAAATATCAGATAAATCTTATTTTATCGTCTCAAATGTCATTCCTCTTGTTCTGGCACCTTAAGCCACAACAGGACCACATTTTTCAGTTGTAGTTTTACACTTAAAATCGCTAGTTTTAGTTTAATCTTATTTCTCTTGATCACTTCCTGCCTCCAGCTTATGTCACTGATGATGTCAGCAGTTAAAGGGTCTATATGGACTGAATGTAACTTGTAATACAAAAAGGCAAAAAGATCCGCACAGCTTGTATGCTCCTAATCAATCTTTCATTGTTGCTCGCACCACTGAAGTGACGTTTCGGGCGTCAGATCAGCTCTTCATCAAACATGTCTGATCTGACGCCTGAATAGTGGTGCAATAAACAATAAAATATTGATTGGGAGCATACAAGCTGTGCGGATCCTTTTTGCCTTTCTTGTACCACTGTTTTTCGGATCCTGCACTCTTTTCAGATTTCTGCGATGCACGTGCCTGCTTAACTTTTAATATGAATGTAAATTATCCCATGTAAAGCGCTTTGTGCCCAAGTCTGTGAAAGGCGCTGTACAAATTCTTTCTTCCATTGTTATGTATCAAACCTGCAGTTTAGACTAGAGGCCGACTGATATGTGGGGATTTTACAATATCGGCTATCGGTCGATCTAGCCCTCCCCCCCCCCCAAAAAAAGCCGATATTTCTGGATGATAGACTTAAATAAAGTAAATGATAGAGACTTCCCGTTTGCATTGGAAAGAGCAAAGTCAGGGCTTTAGAACGAGTCCTCCCACAACTCCCTAGGCCTCAGGGGAGGTGAGAAACATCACTAAGCCTCCTTTAAAGCAGTACTAAGTAACTCTTGCCCCTAGAGACCATAAGCGCAACTGCAGGTGTCTTAGCAAGTTACAATTTTTTAACTTATTAAATGTCTTGGAGAGTAAATACTATGCTGACAGAAAAGGTGAAGGGAGAGAGAGGTGTTGTTCATCCAGATATACAATGGGAATATTTTTTTTCACTCAAACTTGGCTGTAAATACTGTTTAAAGTGGCGCTAGCCCACAGTTAGCTTTGCCCGTTAGCCTGTTAGCTTCTTCTCCGTGATTCTATTAGTGTGTATTGGTTGCTCCGCCCCGGTGGCAGTCAAGTTGCAAGCATGGTTTTCTGGCCAGAGACACCAGGGGGAGATGAAAGACCCTCCAATCATCCCATTAACACTTGTATTACCCCCACAGGGAATACGGAAAGGATTTATTAAGGTAAACACGTTACTTAGTACTGCTTTAATATGGACATGCTGCATGTCATTTTGAAGTGCAGAATCTGGAGAATTCAATCGCTGAGTTTTAACCTACACTATTGTATTTTTGATCGTCGCGCAAAATGCCACGGCTAGCAACAGTATGCTAATGCTAACGACAACTAATCAAAGCTGGGACAGAAACTATGATTGGATCACCTAAAGTAATACAATAAAATCGGCCAGTGCTGGAGCGGCCAAGTATTTGTTTTAAGAGGACATTTGGAAAAAATTGTCAAAAATATTGTTCAAAAATATCGGCCGAGCATATCGGCTTCGGCCTTAGAAAAACCCATATTGGTCGGCCTCTAGTTTAGACTTCTACCAACATGTTCTGAAATGCATGTGGTTCTTGTATTAGTGCGGCTGTTCAAATAGCGTGGTTAAAATAGTCTCAACTTATATGATTTGCGCATTTAACTAAAAAATGACTTCTAGAAAATCAAACTTGCACTCATGACCTGTAACGACGTCATGAGGGAGCGACCGTTCACCTAGAAAAAGGATTGGTAGAAAATGTTATAAACGTATTTAAATTAAATGTATTTAACTGATGATGTTAAAATGTATAAATCCATGGTCACGTATTCATCTACATTTAAAATCAGTTTTTGTACTGTAACATCAACCTGCCCAGAGACGACAGGTGGAAATGAGCATTTTTGCTATAACCTGGTACAATGCATCTTTCCTTTGGTCAATGTTAAATTGTGCTCTGTCCCTGTCTAAATAAAATCATACCATATCATACCATACCATACAGCGCTTTTCTACCTTCATTAGGCCCAAAGCGCTTTACAGGAAGGATCCACTTCACACTTTCATTCATACACCAATGTACGCAGACACTGGTGATCTAAATCTGTAAAGGCAAGACTTCTGACAAAACAGTCCAACTTAATATGTCGAATTAAATATGTTTTCAAAATGCTACAGACAGAAATAGGTGCTCCATTAGCCCATGCACTTTTCTCAAACCTGTAGAGCTTTTTCAATGGGTTTTGAATGACACTTAGCGAAATGGAAAAACAGTTTACAGCGAGTAACCGCACTGCTCCGTCACTCGACTAGTAATGCCAGAGAAAAGTGCTGCGGACGCACAATTCTGACGAGCCGGGGTAAGAGTGAGAAGAAAAAAAAAAAAGGTTTGACAGGGGGCTCTATTTTTAACACCGGGAGGAGGTGAAAGACGGATGAACGACAACTTTGGACGTTTAAGGAGAGTTGTGATCATTCCTCTCAGTCTCTCTCGCCGTGACGTCCAGACGGGTAAGGTGTCGGGGGGATTTGTGTCTCATCTCGCCTCCTGTGACTGGCGCTCGCCGACACTTTTATTAAATGGAATGGGTAAAGTTGTTTCGTCGGAGGAGAGCGGAAGGGGCGGATACTCGAGAGAGAGCGATTACAGACGAGTCCCGAAGGATGAGCGGTAAAATGATGTGGAACAGACGAGATAGCGGCGGCGCAGACGTATGGATCTGTGATTAAAGTCCTTCCCGTGGAGGGGGGTTGTGGGAATGCTGTGTGCGGGGGCGTGCGTTACAGGAGGAGGCGGAGCGGGACAAAAGCACGTAGCGTTCAAATGAGGATTTTCATTCCGGGTGACATCGTGATAGAGGTTATTTAATAAAGCTCTTACGCGGCATGTTTACGCAGTTCCAGGCCGCATGTTCAGCGTCTGATGGATTCCTCATGGCATCGTGGAGCCTCACAGATGTCCTCTCTATTGTTTTTATGTCCACGTACGTTTACTTAACTCATAATAATTCAGATCTACTGCACGGCACATCTGAATTATTGTTCCTATTGCATTGACGAAATATAAACATTGCATGGGTAGTATCATAAAGGTAGTAGTAGTAGTAGTATCGCAAAAGTGTTGCTGAAAACATGTTTTTGTTGCAGGCAGAAAACATGCTAATTGTCGGGCTGTCATGATAATTACAATATCGACTTATCATTCAATAAATAACGAACAAGCTATACATTTTTGGACTCAATATTTACATTTATTAACATTTCCCCATTACATTTCATGTTTATAGCAGCTTGTGTAGTGTTTTAGGATATGATGATGGACTTTTAGAACAGAGGTTTATTGTCCTTTTCATGCCTTAGAGTTGACAGTATCTATTATCTTTATCGTCACTAATATCGTTTATCGCGATATTTTCCTGCCTCAATATATCGGACTTCAAATTTGCTATCATGACAGGCCATTTAAAGTGAACACATTATGCAAGCTTGAAAACATTATTTTTGGTGTCTTGGCATTGCTTTTTTTTTACGTTTTATAATTTACAAAACAGATGAAAGGACTTCGAACATCCAATACTTAGAGCAAACTAATGTTCATCGATCAGGGAAACTCCTGCACACAGCCGAAACTTGCAAAAAAATATGACATTATGTCAACGTTTTGGCACTGCAGCTTTCATCGGGGAAATGCGTTTTGTAATTTGAAATACTGTCTAAGGATAATACAGTAACCCTGAAACACCAGGGACCAGCACTACTGAAGGTTTGCCTGGAGCTCCTTCATCAGGAAGCAGTGGGAAAGACTTAGTAAAAATGAACTTTAAAGCAGGACTAAGTAACTCATGCTCCTAGAGGCCACTGCAGGTGTTGCGTTGTGTTTGTTGTTGCTTTTTTTTACTGTAATTGTCCATGAGAGTAAATACTTTTTTTCCACTCAAACACTGCTAAAGTGGCGCTAGCCCGCAGTTAGCTTTGCCGTTAGCCTGTTAGCTTCTTCTTCGTGATTCCATTAGTGTGTATTGGTGCCTCCTACCCAGTGCAGGGAAAGTTGCAAGTGTGGTTTTCTGGCCAGAGACACCAGGGGGAGATGAAAGACCCCGCGATCATCCCATTACCACTTGTATTACCCCCAGAGGGACTACGGAAAGGATTCATTAAGGTCAACAAGTTACTCAGTTCTTCTTTAAGTTTAACGTACTTGGCAACTCCATAATGCTGTGATTAACACACTTCGGAGATCATTTACCAAGTGATTACTCATGTGCAAAATGAGTAGCACGTGCTAAAGTGGCTCAGGCTGCAAACTCTCATTCACATATCATGTTTGGGGCCCTTACACTGTAAATACACGCAATTTCAAATAGTACATTTGGTGCATCGTGCTCAAAAAGCCATATGTTTTTTGTTTTTCCCCACTTGTACTTGCTACTGTATTTAGCACCTGTCTTGATAAGTGACCCCCTTTGTGTGCAGGACTGCTCAATGTTGGATTATGGGCTTTAGAATGTGGAGAACAGTGTTGCGGTTCACCAAGGACGCAATCTAGAGAAGAAGAAATGACCTAAGCGGACAGAATTACTCAAACCAAGTTCCCTAGATACATTTTGGATGAGGGAACGTTACAGCGCGGTTTAAAGCTCAGTCCATTTGATGATACGATGTGATATCCTTTATTAATCCCAAAGGAAATTCTGTTTATCAGCTGCACACATTAGTCACACATAAAAACAACAGATTAAAAACCTTATCGAAGTGTGCGGTATAAATACTAAGTGACAATGTTGTTGTAAAATAAAGTTTGTTGAAATGCACACCAGAGAATCCAGTGAGTCATACTGTATCCTTGCAACACAAAGTGAAACAATGGACATGACGACAGCCTTTATACAGTTAATTCTATTAAATATGAGCCAACAGAGGTTTCAGCTGAAGCATTTATGCGACTCTGTGTTACATGATCAGGCAACAATATAAAAGTCACACAGTCTGTCCTAGTCCTGGTTCATCCATTTCGTTCCATATGCCGCGCGCACCCAGACAATCCAATGAGTATAAACCGCCGCACATCGAGTCACACTTTGCCTAATTACTCCCAATGCGCGGGGTTAATGGCCTCTCACGGATGGTTGGCCTTAGGAAATCTGCAAACGTAATGGCCAGTCACTAACGACCCCTTCCACAACATCAATGACACTCGGAGCCTTTTGTTGAAAGCAAAAAAAAAGCCGAGAATATTCCGTCTATAGCCAAAGCCGCCCGCCACAACAACAAAACAACCCTTTGTGGATCAAGGGGTGAGCGTTGCTAAATTGCCACTTAAAACCCCCCCCCCCAAAAAAACGGGGAGTCAGCAATAAGCTAAACAGCCGCCGCACTTAATCCCGATAGAGCCTGTTTAGCATGCGCTCGAGAGGAGACTTCCACCTCTTCAAAAACACATGTGTGGGGAAGATTATGGAGGCTTTCCGCGCTCCTTGGACTAGTTCAACCATCAGCGCGGGGATAGAGGGAGTTCTGAAGGACGGATAATGCGTATTTACGGCGGCGAAGGGACACGCGGCGAAGGCAAGCGTGACATTTGGAAAACGGGCTAGCATTTAACGCAGCGTTCCGTCAAAGCCACAGCTTCCCGGGACATGGAAAGAACATGCGTGCCATTGTTCTTCATGCAGAGGCAGAAAATAGAGCTGACGTCAGGAAGCCGGACCGACCCTTTTGACCGTAGATCCTTGGTGACTTTTATGAAGGAACAATGGTTGGACAAAGAAGCAGCTGGACTGATGAAGCAGACATTGTAAAGGGGAAATTACACCCACTGTGCCATTGAAATCATCTAGCTCTGTAGTTTTCACATTGTGTTTCAATGAAGATTCTGATGGGCATTATTAAGTGGATGCATCATGCAATCTCGTAGCTTATAAACCTGCTTCTGGGCACATCAGCATTCATATTTTATGTATTATGACTTAAAATAATGAATGGAAAGGACCTTAGGAGACCTTAGGACATCAATAAAGACTTATCTTATTTCACCAGAGATCATGTTGAATCTTAAAGTTTGGTTGGAGCTCCCTCTGCTGACAACAACTAATCCAAAGCGGGTTGGTAATGGTTTAATGGCTTTACTGTATAACGTAGAGGACACTTCTGGATTTGATCTGTTACGCAACAAAATCCAGAAAATCCAGCTGCAGGCGAAGACTAAAGTAAACCAGATTAATCAAACACATTGATCTTTTTGTCTATGTTATCTTGAATAGAGAAAACCTTAAATGTTGACAAGAGAATTAAATGGTATAAGAGGATAGAGTGTCTGTGAGTGAAGAGAAAACGTTATCAAACACACCTAAAAGCTCCACCATTCGAGAAGAGCTGCTTATTTGGACGCAGTTTGTACATTCCGGCTTTTCTCACACGGAGGAGATGCTACCCTGGCCCTCGGGCGGCTGCTTGCCCGGAATGATTTTCACCTTGGTACGTCAAAGTTGGATTTCCCACTGGGAAAAGTCCGACGATCCTCACAAGCCCTGAGTTGGGGGAAAACAACATGGCGACAAACAGTGTTAGCAGTAAATCCTCAACTGCCGGCTCGCTGTCTGTCACTCAGCTCCTGCCCTGGAGTTGAGCCTCTACGGTTAAAAAAGGACTGTTTGCTTTGTGATGTGATATTTTCCGGACTATAAGTCGCACCTTTTTTCATAGTTTGACTGGGGGTGCGACTTAAATATCAAATTATATGATTTCACATGTTTGTTTGTTTTACACTGAGTGCCGCTAAAGGGCGCTCTAGCGGAAGT
Source organism: Neogobius melanostomus (assembly GCA_007210695.1). Classification (NCBI taxonomy): domain Eukaryota; kingdom Metazoa; phylum Chordata; class Actinopteri; order Gobiiformes; family Gobiidae; genus Neogobius; species Neogobius melanostomus. The sequence continues at coordinate 228,348 of VHKM01000015.1, forward strand.
TACTCTTATTGCAATGAAGAAAACAAAAAAAAGCTAATCGCGGGCTAAAAGCTAGATGGCCACAGCTAGAGGAACGGGTTCACAAATGGGTGCTGCCGGGAGAGGCTTGTCAACGATACAGTTATGCCTCCAGGACCAGGGAGTTGCCAAGGCTGGTGCGACTTATACTCCGGAGCGACTTATAGTCCGGAAAATACGGTTTTAACGCCCCGTGGAAAACCTGGTTACAGAGCAAACTCTCGGACGAGCCCTGAGTGTGGAAAGAACTTATTATAATGACTCTCATGACTTTTGCGGCTGTTGTAATTTGACCTGAAAATGAACAAAGCCAAATCTAATTATGTCAGCGCTCGCCGAGTTCTACCTGTACATAGCGCAAAAGCCACATTAGCGCCACATTATCTGCCCTAGCTCCCCCGGCTAATGGAGAGAATTGGCCCGACATCGAGAGTGGCGCAGAGCTGACAATGTGGGAGATATTTTCCTATAAATTGTAATTACATGTGGTGGAGTGGTGTAAGGCCTGGGGGGTGGAGGCCCGCGGGTGACGGCTCCCCGCGGCCATTATCGCTGATAATGACATCAAGCCGCTCGCTCCGGAGTGTAGTTGTGTGTGACAGAATAACAGATAAGAGGCGTAATTACATACAGCACCCAGAGCCAGGAGAGAGGAATCATCTGAAAGTTCAAGTAAACAAAGTGAACTGATAGCAGGGGAGCTGAAGAGACAAGATATTAGGAGGAATCTGATTATTACCATTTCAAAAGTTGGATGCTAAAATAGGTTCCCAAACAGGTCCGCAAGCACTTAGCAGGAGAGACTTGTAATTATTTCAGGGTTTTTGTTTTGTTGTGAAGCAGAGCTGAATTAGAGGCTGCGCAGTTAATCAAACTTTAATCACAATCGCAATCTCTTCTTCGGTCAATCTCAATAATCGTCATGGGACTTTATAATCGTCAGCCATTTCTTTGGCAGAAACAGCAGCTAGTTTTGGACTTCGGACGAGACGATGGAAGATTTTTGTGAGTTCAATGATTCTGGGGGAAGCATTTGGTTTTGTTGGAGCTGAAGTTTGTATGAAAGTTCTGACTAAGTTCATGAATCAGCTACATGTATTAATTTTTAGTTTGCATTCATGAAATATAATTCAAAATCGAGATCGATCAGTATAAGAAAGAATATAGAGATTGATTTGATTTTTTTGATTTGAATATTTTTATTTCGAGCTAAAGAAGAAAAGAAAAACAGGAATATATATATACATAATAAAAGAAAAAAGAAAAAATAATTTACATTACAGCTCGAAAAGGAGTGGGAAGAAGACAAGCTTATTGACTCCCACCCCTGTTCATAAACTTCAATAACAATAACTATAACAATAACTGACAACAGTGCATATTTCTTACCATTTTACAAAACAACTATCAACCGAGTTGGTTACATATTAACAAATGCGACACTGCATTATACCAGGTCAACATTCACAGTATCTCACACGCTACAACCAGTGTATTATTTCTGTCTCCCATACAGAATTCATTACCATGTTGGCATTATCGTTGTTCACCATCACCATTACAACCCATATAACATTACTCTGTATCAAAGTGTTTGAATGGAACATAAAATACTCCACATTTATTCATGAAGGTACAGTAATCGCAGACTGATTGATGTTCATGATAACAAGAATGGTCTTACTGATATGTGTTAAAAGGGATTCGGGGCTTTTCTTTCTTTTTCTTCTTTTCTGTGACTGGACCTGCTGCCAGAGGGAGCAGCCCCCGAGCAACCGGACCATCATTTGTTAAGTGTCCTATACTATGCATTAAAAGAGACAATTTTAGGAGTCTGCTGCCAGAAGAGAGTTTCCTCGAGCTGCCGGCCCCCACATGTCTGCCCTATACTATGGGTTATGTTGAATGCGGAGTACATAGATATGTGCATGTTTTACTTCTAAGAGTTTATTTCCTTTATATTACCATCAGCATCAATAGCAGTACTGCTGTCTGAATCGATTGAGTTGGATTCTAAGAATAATCCACAGATTGTTAGGTATTAATCCTAGACTGTTACATTTAAAGTTTAAATAGTGATGATAACAACACAACAGCAATAGCAATAACAATGGCAATAACAACTGCAATAGTGTAATAGTAACAACCACAATATACTTCATTATTAGTTAGATCTGACCTTTAAAGTATACAGCACTTTGTGACACCCATTAGCAATCAAGTACCCATTTCCTCTTTTTCATCTTTTTCATTCATCTTTTTGCCTCATCGTTTTTTGCCATATAGAATTAAACAGATTTAGTTGCCTACTTTCAAAAAAAGACTTGAAATTAAACCAAAAAGGAGGGAAACCAAAGAGTGAAGTAAATCCATCTTCCGCTTTTGACTCATCCATTGTCTGAAATTAATGGTTAAAGGTGACTTAATCAGGGTTAATATCTAATGTCTCCCTGAAACACTCTTTCACAACTGATGAATCCTGACATTGTCCTCTTGGAATTAGGGCTGCAAGGTCTATTGATATTGAATGGCAGTCGAGGATTTGACTGCTGCAATAACCTAACCATTTGAGTGATAGATATGCACCGATCAGGGTTGTGGAGCCTCTGATCTCAGGTTCAGCTGCAACAGATTAAAAGGTCTGAGTTTCCATAAAGCAGATTCTAAAGTGTTTCGATAGACGCTTTGTGATTCCATCCTGGACTTATTTCAGTCCACAGAGGTGCTCTGAATGTCGGGGAAACTCCTCCAGAAGAGGGCGCTGTCCACATAAAAACAAATCTTTTTGGAAGTAGATTATTGTGTATTGTTCTAATGTGGAGCATTATGAGCAAGAATATGTTGTTTGACTAAATTCCAAAAGTAACATGAGTTCCTTCACTCATCATTTTAGCAGTTTATGCATTTAAATGTATCAAATATAAAAATCGAAAATTGAATCAGGATATTTGTCAGAAAAATCGCAACCTGGTCATTCAGGATGTTCAGGTCATCAGCTGATCTCATTCTTTGGGCTCATGGTGTTGCTGAACCAACTACAGCAACTCCAGATCAGAACAGTCCAAATTTGCTGATAAATAATTGTCACACGGATCCGATCGTGATTAGATTTATCCCGCTCCGCTCTCGCATCATCTAAAAAGATCTCAGATTCACATTATTAGAGAAATTGTGAATCTGATGACAAACACTGTTCGATATTCCAATCATACATGGACAAACTCTTTATAATGAAGCCATGTCTAGAGGGCAAAAATGATAAATTATCCGTAGAAATGTTACGTCGTATCACTTGACGCATTGGGCCATGCAATGAGATATACTCCAAAGACGTACCCTGGAGGGCGAAGAAAAAACCCTGAACACCTCGTGCACATAGTGGTGAGATAGAGCCCCCGACCGGAGACACTGACGCTGATGAGATGCTGGAGCTGCGAGCCTCAGGAGATACAGGATGAAGGAGGATGAGCAGAGATGAAGACCAGATGAAGAACACTGAGGGGAGGGGCGGGGTTACGGGGGTCACACACTCTTCATGCTGCGTTTTTCAACACATCTGGGCACCTTGGAGCAGTGGTTTCCATTTCACAACTAGATATACAGTTTACGTTTCGCAAAAAGGAGCAATTTGAACATGTGGTTTTCATTCAGAGAGAACTCTTAGAATCGTCTAAATCTATGAAGAAACGCTGAGTCTGGTGCATTATCTAAACACCTTATTGCAAAGATTGGACAATTTATTTGTTTTCAGGAAGTTAAAGTGTGTCTTTAATGTCCGAGTAATAACAATGATAAAAGACTTGGGGGGGAAGATGCAAGAATTAGAGACAGACCACACGCTGAAGCCACTCAAGTCTATTAGAGACAAGAACAATAAGCCATAATGAAATAGAGTGTGCTGCAGGTGAGAGCAGAGGCCAGGGATGATGGGGGGGTCGGGGCGTCTGGAACATCACAGACTGGGAGAAATAAAGAGATCGATAGAGCGGTGAGTTTTCTATGCCGCTGGACACATGGCTTTAAGGATTTATATAGTTTTATCTGTGCCCGCGGTCACGGAGGATGGGTAAAAGCTCAAAAGGTGCTGAGGCAAAGGATATTGATGGAGAGCTCTGGAGATAAGGCCAGGTGAGGTTTTGTTTATAGACTCTGAAACTATAATTTGTAATACGTTTCTTCAATGACCGTGCGAGTATGAGAGATAAAGTGCTCCCTGCAAGGGTCAAGACTGACAGAAGAGTAAATCGTCATCGGCCTTAGAAAAACCCATATCAGTCAACCGCTGAACTCAAGGTCACCCTAACTACCTACAGTGGAGTTTAGAGGTGGGTCACTACCAGAAAAACACAGCCAAAGAAACTCCAAAATTGGTGTCAGAGAAAAAAAATCAAGCTGCTAAAATGGCCGAACCAATAAACTGACAAATCTATGGAAAAGGAGGCCCACCAAAAAAATCATGATTTGCATGGAACAATACTTAGTCTTTTTGGTTTGAACTAGGGATGCACGCACCGATCCGATACTGGTATCGGATATCGAAGCCGATACTGAAAAGATATCGGGTATCGGCTACAAATATCTGATACTGAACCGATACCAGTTTTGGCTCTCAAGGTCTTAAAAACACAACTTTACCCAATTAAATGTATGAATATGCTCATGCTGTATGTCATTGTAAAGGTAAGAATCTGGGGAATCCAATCGCTGAGTTAGTTTTAACCTTCGCAAATGTATTTATGATCGCCAAAATTCTGTGGTTAGCAATAGAATGCTAAAGCTAGTGGGAGCATGCTATTGCTAACGAAAACTAATCAAGGCTGGGACAGAAATTATGATAGAAATACTTAAAGAAGACTAATACAATAAAATCGGCGACTGCTGAAGCCAAGTGTTTCTATTTTAGTTTAAGAAATAACTGATTTAACATATTTGTAATGATCAGATCACTTTTAATGTAACCTAAAGCCTGTCATTTACCCAAGGATATTTAGTGTAGAAAAGTCCAGTGATCCTTGTTTAATGTTTATCCAAGAGTTCATCAATAGATCTAATTGATAATTGATCTGTAACATCATGACAATAAAATATTACTTTACTGATCTTAAAATGGAGAAAAGAGTCAATTCAATTTTACACTCAGAGAAAGTCACTTTTAAGGAAGTCTCTTGGTATTGTTTAATATCGGATATCGGCAGATACTCAAACCCCGGTATCGGTATCAAAAAAGCTGGATCGGTGCATCTCTAGTTTGAACATCCTTATTACAAAAACCTACTGTACGACTGAGAACTTGCACAAACATAGATGGTTAATAGGAATACATACTTGGTATGGCCTGACGCATACTGGATATTTTGCTGCACCTTTCGTGACGTTATACTGTAAGTGTCATTCCGATTTGATTGCGATTACGCTCGCAGCTTTACTGAGACGATATATTCTTCGAGTCGCCCTGAAACGTTATTAACCTAATGTTCAGTATTACCGCACATTAATTGCCTGTTACAGAAATAGACATCCATTTGGCTTCCTCTTGATCTGCCCCTGGCCTTCTCAGAGTAAGCGGGCAACCTCAGAGCAAATCTCACTAATCCGTGACACTAAGTTTCACAGCAGCCCTTGATCATTATTACTGAAGCTCCGGCTAATGCACCTCTGCTCCACCTTCGATTCACAAAAATAGACATTTGCTGAGCAATAGCTGCAATAACTGTACTCCCTGGAATGTTATGGAATAAAACGCTGGGTGGGGATTACGGAAAATGTAAAACGGATGGTATAACACTAAAAGTAGAGGACGAAACCACAAACCTTTCAAATAAAACTGTGTCCAAATATTACGTAGGTGAAGTGTATTTGTGAAGTGCTTTACAAAACGCTTTACGATATAATACAAACTTTTATACAACACTTCAAAAGCTTTCCTTAAAAACAGTGTCAAAGAGTCGGTCAATGCAATTAAAAAGAGATCATTTACTGTAGCTGCTGGATCCGCATAGGTTTAGTTTCGGTCTGTGCGAGGTTACAATACATTTCACTAGACATTTAATTCTTGTAAATATCCGATTTTATAAAAGATAAATCCCACTACAAATGCTACAACAGTAAGTTACTCGATCAACATTATCTCTAACGTCCTTGATAGTATCTACACTTGGAAATAGTATGAGAAACTGTCCTCCATTTAAAGGGGGGTATTATGTAAAATCGACTTTTTCAAGCTTTATATCATGTTATTATGTCATTCCCTCATTAAACACATGCCTGGAGTTTAGTTTAGTTTATTTTATTTTATTTATTTGTTTGAGCAGTTAACCTGCTCAAAGGGAGTGGGCTGAAGCCAAAGGCTTATAAGCGCCCACCCCAAAATAAAAATAATAACATTACATTTAATATTTACAAGGTAGCAAATCATAAACAAAGGAATAGGGCAAAGTAACAATAAATGATGAACAAGAATAAAATAAAAACAACAGCAAAATAAAGAACAAAAGAATGTGCTACTTTTATGTTATAAAGGTGCATTAATACAGTGATGCCTTGGCTCATTCACATATTTTTGAGTAATCAGTAAAAACTTAGACGGCAGCCATTTTAGGTGTAGCTATGCCTCAGTCCTCCTAGGAACGCCCCCACCTCCTGGAGACGCCTCTGGACCTTTTGTCACCAGCCAAGCCACCAACCACTGCTCCTCAGCTCAGCAGAGCCCCCTCCCCGCACAGTAGTGTTGTTTAGATGCCACAGCAGTGTGCTGAAGGGGGCGTGTCGGAAAGCTTCTTAAAGAGACAGAGGCCTATTTCAAGACGTTCAGTACAGCCATTTCAGTTATTTTAATTTACTGCATATACAGACCAACAGAAGGTTACGTCATCATTGTAGTATGCTATAGACTGGTGCTATGTGATTGAAAAAAGCATAATACCCCCTCTTTAAAAACTGTTTTTTGACTGGTCTTGAGTATCGCATCTATATTTATTTTCATTATTGTATGGTCTGAATATTGCATAACATGTTTCACTATTGTTGGTTTTAATGCACGTTCTCCCCTAGTGTGGGTTTCCTCCAAATACTATGGATTCTAACAGCATTTACAATAGAGTTGCCTCTGGGCCAGGACTTCCTTGACTATTTATAATATTCTGAATTCTCAGTCGGAATGTGTCACTACATTCAGAGCAGGGATGGAACTAATCTTGTCATGACTCTACACCGGAGCCACAGTCGCCCAAATACAAAAGTGTTAGCTGCAATATCAAGGAGCTGCATTAGATTATTCCCTTTTTCAAACCATTGTTTAGTCGTAGTGCACAGACATTTGTTTGCAAACACTGAAGAAGCACTGTGGATGTGGGAACCCAAAGGGATATCGGTCAAAGTGTTGCCGATATTAACCTGTCGACGAGTTCAGTGAATATCTCTGTAACGAAAAGTGACTTGGGGTTTATTTCATCGGAAAGAGGAGGGTTAGACCTTTCAAATGAGCATCCAGGAAGCTGTGTGAAACCATGTTGAAGATCAGTGTACAAAAGTGCTCCCTCCTTTTACAGAACGGCTCAGCACATGTTATACAATCACCTACATTCAAAGTAATACTAATACTTGGAATTACAAGTCTTCGCCCTGACAAAGACTCTACCGTGAGTCGAAACGTGTTGCCGTTTAATAAAATACACCAGAAGGCGATTTTGTGTGCCTCGGATTTCTATTTCGCTATTAGAATATAAATAAATAAAAATAAATAACATCTTTTTTGCATAAAACTCATTTCAAAATGTGTCAACTGGTCAGCTGCCATCTTGTTCTGTGTTTACATAGCGCATGGTGGGAAATGCCTTCATTATTAGTGTCAAAAAGCTTTAAGCTTTCTTCCCTACATCGGTGAGTCTTTTGGACAAGTCGGACATTGATCTTACTTACTGCCGCTAATGTCTTTTTATAAGTTATTTTGAGTGTTGTGCTTTTGGCTGTACTTTTACACAGTAGCCACATTTCCACACCACTTGGGAGGTTTGATAGATGCATAGACAACAGGTGAAACTCGGAAAATTAGAACGTCGTTAAAAAATGGATTCACTTCTGTTATTCAACTTAAACTGTGAAACTAATATATGATAGACTCATTACATGCAAAGTGAGACATGTATAGCCTTTATTTGTTATAAATAACAAACATGTTATAATTTTGATTATTATGGCTCAGCTTGTAATAACCTCAAATAAAAATCGGGACTGTAAGCCATAATCATCAAAATTATAACAAACAAAGGCTTGGCATATGTCACTTTGCATGTAATGAGTCTATATCATATATTAGTTTCACATTTTAAGTTGAATTACAGAAATAAATGAACTTTTGAACGATATTCTAATTTTCCGAGTTTCACCTGTATGTATTTTGTGCTGTAGCCTACTGTATGTGCAGGTATCTATGTTTGTCTAAATCAGCAGGCAGCTGTGAGCCCAAGCCAAATTTCCGCAAGGGACAATAAAGTTTAATCTAATCTAATGCAATCTAAAAATGTTTAGCAACTGTTTAGCAAAAGCCTAAATGCTTAAGAGCTAAAAGCATCTCGGTTTAAAGTTTAAGAATTGGCTTTGCTATAAGACATGATATGTTTTTCTATACAGTAGGCTATTTGAGAGACAACAAGTACATCAAATAAAATCACTAATAGGCCTATATATCGGCTATTCAAATCCGTATCGGACAACAAAACCACACCGCCTTTGCTCTGCCCGATCCCGTCAGACTTTGGAAGCTAAGCAGGAAAGGGCCTGGTCGGTACTTGGATGGGAGACCGTTTGGAACACCAGGAAGCCTAGCGAATGTAGTGAGTGAGTGCATGGTTGGTGGTGGTCGGAGCGGCCAATGGCGCGGACAGGTTGCCTTGGTTCCATCAGCCTACCCCAGCTGTGGCTACAATAGGGCAGCTGTGGCTACAATAGTAGGTTACCATCACCAAGTATGGAGTGAATGAATAGTGCAATGTAAAGCATCTTTGAGTGTCCAGAAAAGCGCTATATAAAACTGATGCATTATTATTATTAAAACTCTGTATCTGTCAGGCCCTGCACTAAAGCCTTGGGTACAAGCTAGAAATTGTTACTATTACCTTGCCTGTTCTTTGCAAAGTGCTTATAAACTCACCCCTGAGAAGAATTTGGGATGTTAGAACTGCATTTTTAAAGTTACAAATGAGTTAACTAACTTAATCTTAACTATCTCCCCTTTTTGGCTTGAAACGGTAAAACAAATGAACCTTTAAAACTTCCACCATAATGTCGCTCACTCAGCAGAACACATCTTGCACTATTAATTCATCGAATCATTTCCTCATTGCCCTTGGAGCGACTGGAGGCATGTGGCTGTCTGGGTGAGTGGCAGCTGAGTGTCAGAGCGGGAGGAGGAGACGCCGGTGTCATGAGCGCTGTGGGCATCCCGCCGGCTCCCGAGTCCTTCGCTTGTTCTGCTTCGCTGACACTAACGCTGCTCTGACGCCCTACAGGCTACGGCTTAATAGTGCCACAATAATGACTTTCTCCACAGAGCTGCCACCGTCGCTGTCCCACACACAATTACCCCATCTGGCTTTCATGTGCTCTCGAAGCCAGATGTGTCAATGCCGTTACTGTGTCTGCATGGCGGCAAAAAAAAAAAAAAACGAAGCGAAACTGCAATTTGCATGATCACAAAAGGTGCAATTATTAAGGTGACGTCAAGGCAACCACATAATCTGACCGCATTGGGATTCAGACTATTACGTTTGAACTGCATGCTGCATTTCATGTCGCTATAGCAGTTCATATTTCAGTGGGTTGCAAGCCTCTATCAATATTAATCTACTGAAAAAGCAGCAAAAACACCACCTTAATTGTATTGGTTTTGAGCTGTTTGGATCATCATTTCAGCTTTACTCAACAGAAATCACTGGGGAAATGCAGAATTATTCATTATGCACTGCCTGACCCGAAAAAAAAGTGTCCACTTCGATTTAACAAACTGTTATGACCTGGAGTTGCTGCAGTTCGTCAGGTGTACGTTCATCAACACTATGCGCCCCAAGAATGAGATCAGCTGACTAACTGAACAAGCTGAATGACCAGCCTATTCCATCAATGGATTTCTCCCTAATGGCACGGGCTTATTCCAAGATGATGTCGTTTTTTACACATGGATAGGCCACAGAGTCCAGAACTTAACCCCACTGAGAATCTTAGGGATGTGCTGGAGAAGGCTTTGCGGGTGTGGTCAAACTCTAACATCATCAATACAGGATCTTGGTGAAAAATGAATGCAACACTCTTCAGTGAAGGACCCAGGGTCATAGGGTGTGTCGGGTCTTTGATCGGGTCAATGTGTTTCTTACAGTGTTACTGTATGTATGATTTGTGTACGGCACTTTGGCAAACTGCTTTCAAAGTGCTTTATAAACATGGTATGGCATGATAGATCGACTGTCCAGGCACCTGAAGAAATAAAAAAAAATAAAAATAATGATGGCTGTAATATCTTGAGCTGAGATTCCTAACAATTCAATGGTTTGTGTCTTTACAGAAAACACATTTAGAAATGTTTCTCTCCAAACAGCAGGTACCGTATTTTCTGGACTATACGTCGCACTTTTTTTCATACTTTGGCGTGGGGTGCATCTTATACTCCGGAGCGACTAATATGTGATTTTTTTTTAAAAATTCAAATATATACTTTCACACGCCGCTAAAAGGGCACTACAGGCAAATCGAGCAGCAGAAAGAACGTTTGGAGTGAGCGAGAGAGAGCGGAGGTTACTACAATGAAGTAAACAAAACAAGCTAATCACGGGCTAAAAGCTAGATGGCCACAGCTAGAGGAACGAGTTCGCAGATGAGAGCTTGAAAACATGCTGTTGGGAGAGGATTGTCAACCGTGCAGTTACGCCTCCGTGCCCAGGTAGTTGCCAAGGCGATTGATTTGGAGTGAGATCGAGAGTTTGGTTTGTTCTTTATGCTATAGTTATCTGAACTGTTTATGTGACGTTAACATACCAGACACCTATTTAGTTCATTGTTTATGCTTCATGTAACCATCAATGTGTTACGTTAGCATAACGTACGCCTATTCAGCCTGTTGTTTTTTCATTAGGCAATGTTTGACTAGTGCTTCTTATACTCCGGAGCGACGTATAGTCTGGAAAATACGGTACCTAATAAGTAGGGATGTAACGATTCACTCAAGCCCCGATTCGATTCGATTTCCAAATTTAAGTTCCCGATTTCGATTTTTTCCGATTTTTTTTTAGAAAAGAGTATGACTCATTCATACCAAAGTTTCTTTTGTTTTAACATCTGCATTTTTGTCCTTGTAACAAATTGCAACTGTCTCAGTAAGAGAACTGTACATTACAAAAATTACAAGACATGAAAATGAACTATAATCATTTTGACATGAGTGCTTGTAAATTTACATGTTTTCATCATAAATAAGATGTGTTGCAAAGCAAATATTATGAGATTATATTTATTTTACCAAACCTTTTTTTTTTTTGCAGTTTGAATATAATACTACCACTTAGAACTAATTTTACAGTGCAGTTTTTTTCACCCTCGAACGCCTCACAGCCTCCTGTGCAGCCTTTGTAATCATAAGGAGGAAAAAGACATGACAGCTCCCTGTAGGTATTGGATTATTTGACAAGCGGACATTTGATGAGGATTTCAGCAGAATCAGAGCAGGTTGGTCAGATGTTTGTCAGTTTACGATCTTTGGTAAACTTCTGTCAAAATGCTAAACTCTGCGTTAGCCGCTAACGCTAATCTCGTAGCTGCGTCTGCTGCTTCGATGCCTACACGTGTATGTGTTTACATGGTGTGGCGTGTGTTGGGGGTGAGGCGGGTGGAGGTGTGGAGCTTGTCTTGAGAAAAAGTTAACGTCGTTAGAAACAACGAGCTATGTTCCGGTCTATTTCGGTAGCGCAAAATGGAGTAGCTGAGGGTGGCTTTAAAATCGATTCTTTAATTTTTTACATCGATTCACATTTTACGCATATTAAATCGATTTTAAATCGATTTTCGATGAATCGTTACATCCCTACTAATAAGGATGCACAAAATGACCACACGTGTTTATATATATTATTAATGTTTGCCTTTTAACTGGAATGACTACTCTCACAAAATCTTACAAACAAATTGCAATACAAGACATAGTATGAAACACGAGTTTAAACGCTGATTTACTAAGTTATATATTAATGTAACAGTCTCAAACTCTACATCGGTCGGGTCCTATTCTTCATCACACCTCCTTCCTGCAAGACGAAGAGTTAGTGGCGAAGAAAGATGTTTTGTGTTGCATCCATCTCTGCTTAATTAAACCACGCTTTTACAAAATGTACCCAAATTTATTCCAAACCGCAACCCAAAGTCATCCCAAATACTCCGAACATACGCCTCGGCCGTAAATACCCAAGCCACACATTCCGGTGACAAATTGTGGTCAGCGATGTGTCGGATATAAATTCCCTTTACGGCGTTATGATGTCCCCGCGCATGACCGTGCCGTCGCAAATCAAACTCTCAGAAAACACACTCCACCCGTTGCAAGAAAAGCGATAAATCACAACCTCATAACTTCATCTCGGCTTCGGGGGACGGTTGCATTGGCTCTGTGTGCTGCAACATAGCATTATCTGCGCGACAACGGGCCACTTGAGGAGGACCAGGATTATGTCAGCATCCCTGAAGTCGTAAGTCACCCTCCCCCGCCCTCTGCCTAAGTAAGGATAATTTAATACAGCCTATCTTGTCTAAGCCACTGCCCTCAATTCCCTTCTGTCCGACGGTTTATTAACTTTTTTCTGAAGGACAGGTCACAGGGATGCGCGGCTGAGGTTGTTGTTGACGTCTGCGCGTAACATCTGTCCGACGCGCTGGGGCACAATGTGCGTTTTGGTGGCCGAGTCGTCTCAGTTAATGTGAAAGTAAGGCAAAGACGTTAAGACGGGGAGATATTAAGAAAAATAGCTATTCCAGTCTCAATGACTATAATAGATAGATAGATAGATAGATAGATAGATAGTGTGGTGGTAATTTCTCACCACTCTAAAGGAAAACTTGAAAGTATTTGTCTTATCAAAAGTGTAAGTTTAATTTAACACACGTGCGAAGGGCCGCCATACAGAAAATACAGGTAAGTCCATGATGGCCAGCTCTGGGGAGCCGAAGTCTCTCCCCTGGTTATATAGGTACACATGAGTGTGGCCGTTCCAGCACCAAGATGGGAGGGGCCACAGGAAGGCCTTTGAGCCAGGACACGTCTTTGGCCATTGTCTTAGGTGTGAAGCAGAAACCCAGCATGTGCTTCAGCCGAGGGGAGCCGAGATAGGGACAATCCGCAGTCTTTGTGTCCAGTGTGATGTAGAAAGCCCGCGCTCCCCAGCCCCCGACCAAAAGGCCCAGCATGGCAGCCAGACAGTCCATCCCTGTCTGTGTATTTGCTTGCGACTAGTTTCAGTTAGATAACTCTAAAAACTGTCACAGCAATAGATAGATAGATAGATAGATAGATAGATAGATAGATAGATAGATAGATGCTTTATTGTCAGATGCGTGGATCTGAAATTTGTTTTGCAGTTCAGCAGCTCCGTATCAACACAAAAATACAGACAAGACATACAGATATAAGACAATTCACAGAGACATTATAAACAATTGTCTGCTCGCCATAACACACTTTGATTGTATGAGTTAAGCTCCTCATTTAGTTTCAGGATGGACTGATGAACAAAAGAGTTAATCAATCTGGCCTTATTAAAGCGTGGCACACAGTACCGCCGCCCTGATGGTAACAGCACATATTCAGGGTTCAGAACTCGGCTGGGGTCAGAGGTGATGTTCTTAACAAGCCGCAATGTGTTGCTATGGTACACGGCCTTGTACTGTCCATCCAGGGGCTGTCCTACAATCTTTGCGCAGATTTTAATCAACTGTCTCAGTCCAGATTTGGCAGTGTTATAGAGACAGCTGTACCACAGCGTTACAGTCCTGCAGGACACTGAGAATCACAGAAGTGAAAAACGCGACGCAGGAAATATATTCTTTGTTTTAGTGTTTTTACAGATGAAATCAATGTGGTGTTTCCAAGACAAGGGGGGGGGGGGGGGGGGTCAGGCAGAGTATATCGCACACCTCTAGCTATAGCAATGTTGTGACAGCTTTTAGAAAATGTTCATTCTTATGGCCTCCTTGTTGAAAAACTATCATAGTTATGTCCACATTCATTTTCCATTACGCTTTGAAGTGAAATTACACGTTGCAGTGTGTGAGACTCAGGCAAAAGCCATAGTCCAAAATGATTATTACATCATTAAACATAATAGCGGGAAGTGAAAATGGCTACTGCCGGCACTAACAGGCACTCTGCGGACAGAAATGACCTGTTTTAATTTCATTAAAAGCTACAGTTCAGAGCTTTGCGTCAAGCATGCGTGTGAAATTCATAGTAATCAAAAATGAAGAAAAAATAACTTGAATGTGTCGTTTCGAAAATGTCACATGGTAATTTTGCGGCGTTTATGCCTGCGTGATACATGCCAACCTGAAATGGCTCCTTTGCTCTGAGGGTGAACGCTTTACCCACAGAGCCACTGCTTTCATGTTCACTGAAAAAAGTCAGTCAAAATCAGAAAGTTCACTTGCGTCATCGCGACAAAACATGACAATCCCAGATTCATCAATAAAAATGTAACAGGCTAATGATAAACCTGATCTCATTCTTTGGGCACATAGTGTTGTTGAACCTGGACCTGACCAACAGCAACAAACCCAGATCAGAACAGTTAAATCCAGGTGGCGACTTTTTTTTCATTTGGTCATGCAGTGTACATTTAACATTATGATAGTTCAACTTAGTATTAGACATTTTCGCACTTATTTTAATACTACTTGTCAGCAGCTGGGTTGTGTGTTGAATCCTGAAACTGCTAGGGATGTAACGATATCATAATCTCACGATACGATATTGATATTGAGCTCACGGTACGATATTTATTGCGATATTGTGGAGAGGCTCACGGTATTGTAAAATAGCTCACGATATTGAGTTTATGATGATAATAATAAAAAAACTGACATTTAAACTCCTTTTGCCAGTCACTAGGCCATTTATTGTTATATTCATGGAGCATAAAAACATACGTAAACGCTGATCACTTAATGCTTTTAAAGTGCAACTTCAAGTCATTAACATCAATATACCGTTGAGCAAGTAGAACTGTAAACAAAAACAATGCATTGCCACATTTCATATAATCCTCATTGGTGCTTTTAAACATGAAACTAGGCTACAGTGTTAATATTCATGGACAGACTTTGATTCAGTTTGTTGCCCTGCGATGCCGTGGGCAAAGTTTGTGTAGATGAGTTCTCCGCCTCACACGCGCCCCGCTGCAGTGTACAGGGACTCACCTGGGCTTGAGCGAGGCCCAGGTGCTCCATGTTCTGATTTGAAGTTCCATGCTTGCGAGTGCCATGGGGTCAAACAAAACCTCGACAGCACCACCACAGCTATCTTCGGTCCGGACAGGTTGGCATGTTCCACATTGAGCGCGGTGCACAGGGTCTACTGTCCCCGGGCTGTCCTCTGGGCAGGGCACGTACTGTTGCAGGGCTTCCTCTGGTCCGGATGGTTTCGTTAGGTCCCGGTCTGAGCTGCAAGCTTTGCGAGCAATGCGCACCTGTTACCTCCAGAAAAAAGGTGATGGGTCGTCAGATGGCTCCGCATGTTGCTGGTGTTTCCCGTGATCTGTCGTAATTTCGCGTGGCAGTGCTTGCACATGGTCCATTGTTTGTCCGCCACCCTCTCTCCTTTAGCGTTTTTTGACACAGGGAAAACAAAATGCTGCCATACGTCTGACTTAAAAGCTGCACCTTCGGGGGCGTTTTCATCCACGGGAGCCCCACTTTGGTCGCCGCTAACCGCCATGTTCACTTGTTGTGTGGACAGTACAGCTGAGTACAGCGTACAACATGCGCTCCTATTGGCTCAACAGCTCATTTGTTGTGACGACGCAGCGCAAAGGATCATGGTCTATGTAGTTTACAATGTTTTTTCCCGCGGGATCCTACTTATTCAAGTTGTTTTTGACGGATAACTGTCCGTTTAAATATCGTAACAAGACCACGACGATATCGAGGCACTTTTACAACCGCGATATCGCGATATTGTCAATATCGTTACATCCCTAGAAACTGCTGAGTATTATATGCTTCTATTACAGTACTCATGCTATTACGTTGAAGTATGAGACTGAAACGTATTATTATTATTATTATTATTATTATATATTATTTCTATTCTTTCAAAAGACCAACACCACATATACTGTACTGTAGAAGGTGTATATTTTTCAATTAAACCTAATTTTACAAACAATGAAGAGGGGAGCTAGTAAATTTAATCTTAGTTGTGGTCCAATCTCATGCCTTACTTTCTTAAAGGAACAGGCCAGAGTTTTTCCATACTGAGATATGTTCTTACCTGAGCTTAGACCAGTTGATGCGTAACTGTCTGGTCTTTGTGCGTGCGCTCAGTCACTCAAATGTTGTTAGCGTTTAGCCTCTCCCAGCAAAGGTATAGCCCCAAACTGGGGTGAAGTTAGAAGCTACCAAGCTTTTCCACGTTTTCCCCATTTAAATACTGTACTAAATACTATATTGTAAGGCGTAATAACATAGGAGCACTTTGACATCCGCGCAGTAATATCTTCACTTTACTGCGCGGACGTGGAAGTGGAAGGTATTATTACTCCTTACAATATAATTCCCCTTTTATCCGCTTATAAAATAGACATGTTCAAGTTTGTATAACTAGACTTGGATCAGGTAAACTCCGCCTGGAACCGCCACCTTAACGTGGTGGAGGGGTTTGAGCGCCCGAATGATCCTGGGAGCTCTGTTGTCGGGGGCTTCGTGCCCCTGGTAGGGTCTCCCAGGGCAACAGGTGCTAGGTGACGGGTCAGACAAAGAGCGGTTCAGAAGCCCCTTATGAGAGACCAACAGGCCCAGTTAAAACCATGAGGCCGTCCTTCTGTGGACCCACCACCTGCAGGAGGAGCCAGAGGGGCTGGTGCAGCTCCAACAGCTGCCCCCAAGACCCGGCAACGGACAAGTGGAAGAAAATGGATGGATGGATGGATCAGGTAAAGGCTCACGTAACTGTACTTAAATAGGGAAAACGTGGAACAGCTTCGTCGCTTCTAACTTCTAACTAAGGTAAGAACATCTCTCAGTATGTAAAAACGGTGGCCTATTCCTTTAAGTTTTGATTTTGTTGATTCACAATTCTTCACAGGGTCGAGTTTATTGGCACATTTGACAAACTTGCACGGTCACTTTCACAGAAATGCTATAGAAAACTCGCCTGCAAGTTCATGAAACTGATACAAATGCTTTTTAAGTAGATGCACAGTATTATTTCCAAACATTTCTGAGTTTACAATACACTAAAAGACAAGGACAAAACTAATTTCAGAAAATCAGGTACAGGTAATGAAATGCACAACAGATTAATTGTTTAAGTCTGCTGCTGTTATATAGGGTCATAATTAAAACTATATACAGTATATATCAATGTCTTTCTCATATTATTTAAGAACAATCGCCATAAAAAAGATAATGACGGTATTTAATTTTAGTATCAAGCCACAAAAAACACTTTCAAATCCCTCTGTTAACATTGGAATACAGTTTAAATAGTGCTAAAAACATGAAGTGTTGAGATGGAAGAATCCCCGGCTTGTATTTGCCTCCTGAGCTCCGTAATAAGCCTCCTTGACTGTAAATAGTCATTAACAGACAACTTGTCAAAGCCCGGCCACTTTAGTTTGAATCACGCTGCTGCTCCCAAATTAGCGTCTCACCCCCATAATTCATCCTTATTCCATAGCGTTATTATTAGACCGTTGCGCCAAAACAATATAATTTTGCTTTATAATTCAGCTGTCTCAATGGCAAGCGCGATATAGCCTGTATAAGCCGGTGCAAACTTCACATGGGAATATCTGTTTATGTGGGCCATAACAATACAATACACAGAGCATGTTTAACTGTCCACACGAGATTCGACATCAGAAGTTCGCCGCGCTTCGGATCCTCGTAAATGTCAGAGCGTTAAAAAAGTGAGTTGTTGCTTGGTTTCTTTTCTTTCAAAGGCGCAGTAACAGCGTGAGCAGGAGGAGCAGAAAGTCTGGGGAAGTTTGACGTGCCTGCGCCTTTAAGAGCGAGTCCCCAGGCTGGAGCGGAGTGTTGGGAAAGTCGCCCAGTGGTTTTCTCATGACCCCTAAAAGACGGCCCTCTTCCTTCTGGTTTCGTGGATGGATGTGGGACAACACAGATAGCCCAGAAAAGGGGACAGGCTCATCTGTAGATTCAGAATGTCCACACTGTGACCAAACCTTCCGTCATCTCCTCTGCTTGGTGTTTATTTTTCCACTGCCAGTTTGTCACAATGTCAAAGGTCTCGGATTTGATTAGGGCATATGTTTTTGCTGACTAAGATTAGACTAAAACTGAAGTAAAAGTAGTTCAAGATGACTAAAAGTATTACTTAAATCTCCAGGTATTTTTGACATTCGACTAATTAGAAAGTAGAAAAATATCATTGTGTGAAATGTTTGAGTTTTGAAATGGACTTTTAAATGTTTGAACGACTGTGTGTCACCGATCTTCTCCCATTGACCTCATGGGGTTCAAAAACTAAAGTGCAGTTCGGCGCCCCCTCCAGCACCTATGCCAAGGGCCCTGCTCATGGTGAGGCGTCAGGGCTCTCTCAAACCCTCCACCAAAGCCTCAGTTAGTGGGGACTGTGTGCTCCCAAAGTTCAGAACATCTTTAACAAGGGCGCTACACTGTGGAACTGCAGACTAGTGTCAGCATCTTTAGCAAAGAGCTCAAACAGTGGCTGATATCGGGCCAGAGTTGTCCCATGTGTAAAATGTGCCTTGTCTTGTTAAAGATGTATCTCTTGTAACTTAAAAGCCCCCATGGACACGTGTTGAAAATTAGCACATTTTAAACAATGCTAACTAATGTTATTGCAATGCCCATATTAAATAAATACATGAAAATAAAATAAATATAATATAATCAAGGGACATTTTGCATAAAGTTGCAAAATTGCAAAAGATTTATAACAATCCTCTAGTGTGTTCCAAGTCTAAGAGGATGAACTGACCGCAACTGGATTGAATTCAAGGCTTGTGTTGAAGAAATCCTTTTTCCCATGCGCTGGGAGCTTCTGAATGAAGCAGCGACCTAAACACAACACAAACTGAATGTTCTATTCTGTTTCGATTTTTTTTTCTTCTCAGCCTGTCTGTATCGTCGTAGTCTTGTGTTTTCATGTGTCGGTGAGCCAAAGGTTAATTTCTAACCTCGGTAGACATAAAATGTTCTGTTCAAACCTTCAACCTGCTTTTATTATGGTCTGACATTCCCAATCAAAATTTTACAGGTAAAAATTTCAACATTTCGCTTGGGAAATTCGTCAATCCAGAAATTCTTATATCGTGACATCTGTGTGAAAAGAGTAGTAGGAAACAGGGCAGGTATCGTATGGGTATCATAATTAACATAAACATCTACAATAAATGTGCGATATAATACTGCCCTCCCCTACAGCTGCATGAGCCTGAAACAATAACATAACATAAGTCTCAAATGTGGGGCAGGAATTTCAACTTGTCGGACTGTGGACTTGGGAAGGTCAGAGGGATTTTAGCATTCCAGCTAAACCCTCACGATGTTAATCCGCGGAGTGTGGCTTTAATTAAGGTATTATAATTGGATCAGGCTGTTTACACGACCCCGGTGTAATGGCACTTCGGAGATTTAAGACTGAGATAAAACTGAGGGTAACAGATAAGAGTCGAGCACTCAGGGTTCAACTATTTTTATTCGAATAAACATTTCAACCGGCTGTTTCTGGGTAATATTCTAGAGAGAGTAATGTGTTAAAAATAGGACAGAGACTTACAAATGTTTTGACTTGACGGAGCAGAGAAATGTGTATGTCTGAGTCAGTGGAAGTGAATTTGGAAGGGGCGACCGGTTGCCATTACAGAGGTTGAGCGCAACACATGGCACGCTGAAGTCGAAGTCATGTCCGGGAAAATTGCATGAGAAAAATGTGATACTTGGGGAAAAAAATGTCATGTTGGTACATTACATTTGTACATGTCGATCATACAATACTTCATTTTACTTCTACTCACATTCATAGTTATAAAAACTCTTACTTGACCCAAAAAAAAAGTTTATCTTCTCACCGTGGGTAAGAATCTTAGGACCCACTGCTGTAACTGCTGTAATATCCCATGTACGTATTTGTGCGCATTCACCGGTGCCAAAGGAAGAGTCCCAAAAGAACCGTGTGCAGCTGCATTTATGTCGCAAGTAAAAATGAAACTGTGTGAGCACATGGAAATCAGCTGATCGGTTTGTTCATTTATTCATAGTGAATTCATGAGACACAAATCAGAGGGGGAATATCTTAAAGCAGTACTAAGTAACTCTTGCCCCTAGAGGCCATAAGCGCCACTGCAGGTGTCGTAACATGCTGCGTTTTTTACTCATTAATTGTCCGTGAGAGTAAATACTACGCTGACAGAAAAGACAAAGGGACAGAGGGATATGTACGTCCAATTTCACAATGGAAATAATTTTTCCCCTCAAACTTGGCTGTAAATACTGTTTAAGTGGCGCTAGCCTGCAGTTAGCTTTGCCCGTTAGCCTGTTAGCTTCTTCTTCGTGATTCCATTAGTGTGTACTGGTGGCTCCGACCCGGAGGCAGGAAAGTTGCAATTGTGGTTTTCTGACAGAGACACCAGGGGGAAATGAAAGACCCCAATCATCCCATTAACACTCGGAAAGGCTTTATTAAGTTCTTAGATATGACTATTATAATATAAAGATAAACGATGACATACAGTAGTGTTCAATTGGTTACCGGTTACGTTTTTGTGAACATTTAGACAGTACTGTAAAGGATTTGTGAAAACCAAATACTTGTCTTCCTGGATTGATGCATATACTGAATAAAGCAAGTGGGTTGGGACAGAAGTTGGTCGCAAAACAATTCCCCGTGGGTTGGAAGTTTTATGTTTCATTTCAATGTTAATCTCTTAAAGGGATATTTCAGAATTTTTGACATAGGGCCTCACTCTGGATAACTGCATGAAAAGTTATCCAGAGTGTTGTTGATTTGTGGAGATATATATATGTTTAATTCATGCAGTCCTTATATTTGAAGAGTTTAGTGGTGCTAGGCTAGTGCATGTCTATGGTAACTAGTAGCCTGCATTAAAAACGTCTTCAAAATCATGGGGTAGTCATATCTGATTTCTACAATCAGATATGACTCCTTTGTGAAAGGAAAGCTCCTTTGTGAATTCCACGTGTAACGCCGGCCGCAGGTACAAACAAACTACTGTAGATCCGGTAAGCCTAGCAGATCACTCCGCCGCTGTGTAGCTTACAACCAGGAAGCTGATGCTGCAAAATGGTTATATTAAAACATTATTCAGTCAACACAGACATTTGGGTAGTCTGATGTTATAAGTGATTTGCCTCAGGTGCACTGTGCTTGGGTCAGACTGTTTTTAATGCAGGCTACTAGTTACCATAGACATGCGATAGCCTAGCACTAGCCTAGCGCCACTGAACTCTTCAAATATAAGGACTGCATGAATTAAAAATAAAAAAATATCTCCAGAAATCAACAACACTCTGGATAACTAGGAAATGAGGCCCTATGTCAAAAATCCTGAAATATCCCTTTAATATTCCGAGCATATTTTGCCCAAATCTATAAGTTTCTTAAAAAAATGCCAAAATAGCGACGAAAACGAGGATGAAAACGCATACAAAAAATCAACAAAAGAGCGACAAAAATGTGCCGGAAAAGGAACGATGACACAATTTTAAAAAAAGTGACATAAATGCAGCTTGAGAGGCAATTTATTTCCTTCTTACTCAACTATCATTTGTGGGAAAATGTGATACAGTATTTTCACATTACAGACAGAGGTTTTTGCCCACACTGTTTTGTCAAAATTGTGTCTCTGTATTTTCCATGATGTAATTTAGATCGGAACCATCACATTACAATGATGATATAACAGCCGCACTTCAGGATTGACTAGATTTACAGAATGATGAGGCATTTTCCTGCAATAACAATGACATCTCTCTCTCTCTCTCTCTGTTCCCATGACTTTAAAGTTAATCTGCTGCTGTTGCTACTTCTCCTGGTCGACTTACAAAGCGTTGGTGAGGATTACATGAGGGTTGCCCTGATGATTGGACAATAAACTGCTTTCGCCAAAAGGGGGGAAAGTGACATGGTTGTATTCCTCATGTCATTATTCCCGTAGCCATAAATCCCTCAATCTCCTTCCTCAAAATCAAAATTACACCGGTTGCTTTACGACACTGTAGGATTCAAATGACCGTAATCCTGGCTACACTAGGATTGGAAAAACAGGCATTACCGCACATTCTTTGGGCGTTATTGCAAGAAATGGGCAATTACGGAGAGCTCGACAGTGGCGAGTTTGACAAACCGCGGTCTACAGCTCTCCCAGGCACCTGCGGGAGACTTATGATACACGTCTGGATTAAGTGTTGTCACGGTAACAATAGGGAGAGGAACCGGAAATAAACCAGAGTTGTCATATTGTCACATATAGCGCGTGCCGATGTGCCAAGTCGAACATGTTTTCCTGACATAATGGGGGAACAGTCTGCACCCGAAACGGAACAAAAATGGACAAATAATGAATGCAATGGATGTATGTAGCGCTTACACTGCATTATTAAATCACTTCTAAATTACACTCTGCATCAATGACCGATCCTAATCACGCAATCCAGACAAAGGGAGGATGATGAACTGGCTTTTCAAAGGACAAAACGGCATCAAGAAAGTGGTTAAAGTTTCATCCTTCATGCTATAGAACAACCGCTCAGTCATATAATTTGCAGTCACACATAGTACATACTTTTTTCATTAGCGCAATAGCAACAATCTGGTCCTGGACATGTCCCTAAACCCTAGTCTAAGTGGGCTGGCTATTCACCTTATTCAGAAAGTGGCAATGGGCCCCGTGATCTCGTGTTCATGACCAAACTACAGATCTGACTTAAGCTGACATTAGCTGTGATTTCTGTTTTTGGTGTAAAATTCAACATTTCAGACATCCCACAGTATATCAATCGTCTTTTAGAGTTCCTCCCACTTATTGGTCAATTAATTACAGAAAAACAATCTATTTTTTGTCTCAATAATTATCGGCAGTACATTTATTTGGTTGGCTGGTTTGGTTTATTTGGTAGGGACAGTGCATGTTAATGAACAAGCCACGCCGGATTCTAGCCATAGGCTAATTTCCATCCGTCATTCCCCATGCGCACTCTCTACACCAGGGATCTCCAACCAGTAGCTCTCCAGCCCTTTCTTAGTAGCTCGCCAAAGGCCTCCAAGATTTCTACACGCACTTTTGTTCTTAACATTTTTAACAGAATCTGCAAACATTTAGGCAAATTATGTAAAGTATAAGGCCACATTTTAAGTCATTTTCTCCAATTTTGTTGAAATATCCTCTTATCTACTAGCTACAGGGTGACTACAAGTGTCTTCGAAGCATAAGTAGCTCTCTGATGGTTTTGCATTATAAAGGTAGCTCACTGGGTAAAATAGGTTGGAGACCCCTGCTCTACACACTCTCATTCATCCTGGCCTATTGTACATGTTTTTAGTGGTAGGGGAAACTGGAGCACCCGGAGGAAACCTACGCAGACACGGGGAACACATGTAAACTCCACACAGAAAGGCCCCGTCCCTGGTGGGAATCGAAGCGCTAATGATGAAGCATGAGCGCTAACTGCTGTACCGTGCCATTTTTCATTTTTGTAATTTGTAATACTTGAACAATTTTACTGGAGAAAACGTTAATTCATGTTAATTGCAACTTGTGTGTTATAAAGGATATGTCAATATGTACTTTTAGAACAAGGTGTTACTGAGATTTCAATTTTTTTACTTGGTTTCAGTGGCATAAAGTGATCCTCAATAATATTGTTTATTGTGATATTATCCTGCCTCAATCTATCGAACTTCAAATGTTGTTATCGTGACAGGCCTAGTCAAGTCATTCTGTCATAAGCCAGAGGTGAGACAAACGTATTTCCTTTGAGCTTATTAGTGAGATTTCTGTTTATTCCCATTTCATTTTGTTCACTCCCTTCCATTGACAACAATAGAAATCCCCGCTCACAGGAAGTGCTTACGCAAAGAGGAAATGCTTTAACAACAAAAGTGGGTGGGGTTGAATCTTGTGAATACCGTTAATTGAAATCAAACCCTCAAAGGACACCGCCTTCAGGTAATATAATGTCCCTTGCAGAGAACCATTTGTCCTGGTGTCTCCATGAGTTCTTAAAATAGGGCTTTTCAAATTACACTCTGGGGCACAATTGGGAATTTGCCAGTGGTAACCACAGCTCCACTTTGTTTCTCTCACAGAACAGCAAACAGTTTGATGTCAATGAAATGGATCAATCGGCGTTGAAATGCTCTGTTTTGGGCGTCACCTGGGACACGGACCCTTTCTAAACTGGGACGAATAAATAGTTCTGGAGAAATTTGAAGAGACACGGGACAAAGGACTCAAAATTGGGACTGTCCCGGGTAAATCAGGATGTCGGGTCAACTTAAAGAGGGGGTATTATGCTTTTTTCAATCACATAGCACCAGTCTATAGCATACTACAATGATGACGTAACCTTCTGTTGGTCTGTATATGCAGTAAATTAAAATAACTGCCTTGAATAAAATTGCTCTCTCAAAATGGCTGTACTGAACGTCTTGAAATAGGCCTCTGTCTCTTTAAGAAGCTTTCCGACACGCCCCCTTCAGCACACTGCTGTGGCATCTAAACAACACTACTGTGCGGGGAGGGGGCTCTGCTGAGCTGAGGAGCAGTGGTTGGTGGCTTGGCTGGTGACAAAAGGTCCAGAGGCGTCTCCAGGAGGTGGGGGCGTTCCTAGGAGGACTGAGGCATAGCTACACCTAAAATGGCTGCCGTCTAAGTTTTTACTGATTACTCAAAATATGTGAATGAGCCAAGGCAACACTCCAGGCATGTGTTTAATGAGGGAATGACATAATAACATGATATAAAGCTTGAAAAAGTCGATTTTACATAATACCCCCTCTTTAACATGTATCAAACCTGCTGCTAACCCCGGAATTTAAACCCTATTTTCAGTCTTCTCTCCAATGTTAATGCTCCTGGACGTGTTTAATTAATATGTGCGTAATTAACTAAACACAGATTTGAAAACCTAAAGTTGAAACATAAACATCGTAAATAAAACGTAAAGCCTTGCTAAGCGGCCCGCGGTTCGACCATGACTAAAAATATCCCATTCAGACCCAACTCTGACGAAATTACCATCGGACTTGGCTGCGAAAATCAGTAGTGGAAGCGCATATTTCCTCTTTTGCAATCCCAGCGGAGCCCTTTGAAGCTCGCGTGGGTTGACCTTGTTAAATAAGTAAGGTCCGTTGTGGGGACCCACCTGGAAAACAAATGAAGACGGCGTTTGGCCAGATGGCGCCTCCAGGAACAAGAGAGCGATGGCTGGTTTGGCGATAAGGACTGGGGGCGAATACATGTTGTTGCCTCGGAAAACAACTGACCATTGATAAGAGACCTCGAGAAAATAAATTCACGTCACACACATCGGGGGGGATATTGACCTTAAGCGCGGCGCGAGTTAGCGCCCGTTCTGGAAATGGAGTGCGGTTGAGGTTGAGGACTGTCCGTTTTATTGGAGTGGAGGATATTAAAAATAGAACAGTCTGCATGTCAATGTGTGGCGGCACCGGGAGTTACAGCCAAGTGGCCCCAAACCACTGCACTCTCCACTCCGCGCCTGATGCAAATGAATGCCCCTCATGTGAGTCAGGGATGGAGGAAGTCGATTTTGGGTCAGAATATATTTTTACCTTATTTACAAAGCGATAGCCAGAAACTTAAGGCACCTGGTTTCTGCAAAATGACCTACCTTCGACAATCATTTTTCATTCAGTCTCACTAAGATTTTGTGTCACCGAAAAGCAGAGAATGAAAGTTTAGGACTCTAACTTTAGTTTAGTTTAGTTTAGTTTATTTATTTATTTTTGAGCAGTTTACATTTTAACAGCATTCATATTCACATTATTCTATTACAGGAGCTCAAAAAAAGGAGTAGGCTGAAGCCAGAAGCTTATATATACGCCTACCCCGTAATCAATATAATAAACATTTACATTTCTCGGTGATACTGCACAATCCGTCTATATCCAAAATAATAATTCAGAAAACAAAAAAAAAGCTCAATTCCAGAGGCGGGTAGTACTCAATTACATTTACTCAAGTACATGGCCTTAAGTAACTTTTAAAAGTAATGTACTTTTAGAGTATTTATCCATACAGTACTTAACATTTCTACTGTACTCTTGCGTGAATAAAAATAATAGTTAAATTTTCCATCCAAAGAAAAGTTTCAAAACAGCATCAAGAAACAACATTACCTATGGATTACTACAATGAATCTTCTTTAAGTTTATCATTAAATAGACATCAAACAAAACTTATTTCTACAGAGTCCAAACTGGAGAAATTTACGGATTATATATCGGACTTGATCACAAACTGAACGAAGAACAAACAGCACAACTCTATCAGTCTTGTTTCTGCAATGTGCTACAGGAAGACAATCACCAATGCCACTCTTTGCCGATAGTCACTAGTCACAAATATGCAAGTTAATTGGTATTCTGTGGTCCTCTAATATATCTTGTTGCTGTTGCATTTTGCCAGTTTAACCTGTTGCTTTGCTACCCGCAATTAAGGGGTTAGGGTTAGGATTAGGATTAGGAATGGCAAATGTGAGGTAAATTGTGTTTCACTCACACAGATCTCATATAATCTAAGGTCCTGGCTCTCAAATGAGGTGTCAAACTGGCATAGGGTGTAACTCTCCAGTCAATATGCTTTGAGATTGGATATTTTATAAGTGCTAAACCTAAACCTAACCCTAAGCAGGCAGATAACAGGTTAAAGAGTGTATTTATTGGAAATCGCAATTTTATTTGAACATTTTTATTGTTTTGAAGCATGCTATTATTATGGAAACATAGGGCCTGCCACAATAGTTACTATATCGGCTTCAATAAATGAGAGACAATATACTTTTGGGCTCAATATTTCACAAAAGCAGAGCCGTGGGAAGACATTTTGGTTAGGGGCTGCTGAGGGACAAAATGTACCCACAAAACACATTTACTGTGCATATGTGCATTTATGAATATGGCCTGCAGTTCGCAAACAATCCACCAGGCGTGCTCCAGCACACTCAGCACCCTGGGTTCTCACGGCCTTGAACAAAAGTTTAGTTTAATTTTTTCCCTTATTTTGTATTATATTTTTGTAATACTTGAACAACTTTACCAAAGTACAGTGTGTTTTATGTTTCTGCAACATCTTTGGTCTTTTGTATGTTGAAACATACTTTTAAAACAAGAGATTATCCATTTCAAGAGATAGTTTCAGTGGCATATAATTTTCTTGCCTCAATATATCGAATTTAAAATATCGCGACAGGCCTAGGAGGGACTGGACACGGGTGAAACAGGATTGAAGTTCTACAACTCCCTTGATGACTTCGAGGAGGTATGTCAGAGGCAACTCAAACTTGACATTAGTTGATTAACATGAGCTCCATAATTAGGTGTAGCCTCTTAGAACAAAGGGCTCATGTAATCACATTAGCTGATCCAAACACTGACCGTGTTAATAGGATTGAGCCTTTCAAAAAGACTGATACCTTTCACAGACAAGAATGCACAATGACAAAGAAATGGGCATGACATTAAAAATGATACTGACATAAATATCCGTAAACAGGCGGTACAATGAATGTGTGTGGGATTTTTACATTTCTATTGACCATTTTGCTTCAATATGTTCTGGTGTGGTTAGATGATGATTGTGGTGTAAAATAAAACCACTCAAGAAAACAACAGGTCTGTACAACAAAGAAGCAAAGTCGATGAGCTAATAGTCACTCGTCATAATGGTTTCTGATAAATACAGAAACCATTGAGTCCTTCCTCGACTGCGCTTCCAATCTGTGCCGTCGCGTGAATTAAAAATTACTTTGATGTAACGGCCAATGTCTTATTCAAAGCCTTGTGAATCTTTTACACGGATCCAACTACTTACTTGACCTGCTCAAAATGTTCCTCTGCTGAGGTTTAAGCTTTCACGACTTCACATACAGACAATGACCAAAGCAAACAGGGCTGATTGGGAGTGACAATTTGAACGGTGCAGTCAGTAAATCACCAAAGTGCTGCTGAAGAACTAAACATCCCATTTCCTGTCCGTGGTCTTAAATCTGCGACTTAGAGAGGCACCTCAAACCTATTCTGAAATGCATAAAACTGTACTAGTTAAGCTGCTTAGATGTTAAACGCAGATTATACACATGTTATAACGCTGCCTTGTCACAAACATAGTTGTATTGAGAAGTATTTTTCTTCATTCACGCAGTTCTGAGTAATCCTGTTCTTCTTCTACTGCTGAAGCGCTCTGACCTGTATTACCTGAATGTTGTCGCATCATTGAGGGAACACAAAACTGTCTCTATATTTTCAAAGCCCATAATCCAGGGGTAGGCAAGTTTGTGTCGTACTAATTCACCAAGGGCTAAACCTCACAATTGTAGCCCGAATATATATACTGTATATTGACAGAATTTCATGCATTTCATGTATTTTACCCTGTTATCTGCCAGCTTAGGGTTAGCAATTACCGTATTTTTCGGACTATAAGTCGCTCCGGAGTATAAGACGCACTAGCCAAATGGGTTGTAATCCAGACTCTGTTTACTACACTTACTACGCTTATTTATTAACAAAATAAATAATTTTAAAAAAACTGCTCTCCCGCAGCACGTTTTTCAAGCTCTCATTTGTGAACTCGTTCTTCTTGCTGTGGCCATTTAGCTTTTAGCCCGTGATTTTGTTTTTTTCATTGCGGTAAGAGTAACCTCCGCTTTCTCGCTCACTCCAAACTTTCTTTCTGCTGCTCGATTAGCCTGCAGTGCCCTCTAGCAACATGTGAAATTATATATTTAAATGTAACAAATATTTTCAAAAGATCACATAGTAGTCTCTGGAGTATAACTATGAAAAAAAGTGCGACTTATAGTCCGGGAAATACGGTATGCATATCCAAATCTACTACTACTACTACTACTGCTGTACTACCTTAGCTGCATGGTGGCGCTAGCTAGGAGCTAGGAGGTCTCAGGTTCGATTCCCACCTGGACAGGGCCTTTATGTGTGGAGTTGTTCTATCCGTGTCTGTGTAGGTTTCCTCCTGGTACTCCGGTTCCCCCTACCACTGAAAACATGTACAATAGGCCAGGATGAATGAGCGTGTGTTTGAGAGTGCGCGTGAGGGACGACAAATGGAATCATTTCAAGTGTGGCTTGTTCGTTAACATGCACTGTCCCTACCAAATAAACCAATAAACTATAAACAGTGTGATGCCTCATTTCTAGTTTCTAAAAAAAATATGTGTAAGATCTGTGTGAGTGAAACACAATCTACATCAAATTTGCAGTCCCTAACACGAGTCTTAACCCTAACCCCTGACTCAAGGCCCGTGATTGGGGGAGGGTTCAGCAAATAACAGGTTAACAGGTATTTGATCTCTGATTTGCGCAATAATATTTCTCAAGCATATCTGGGGGGCCAGAGGTTCGGTGCTGACGTCGCCAACCCCTGCCATAATCAATCACCAGACCTGTCCTGAGCAGTTCTGTGCTCACAGTGTGTTTGTCACAGTGCCATCTATTTGCTCCACTTGCTAAAATTGAAAACTCATTCTCACCGTTTCATTACGTATCATTTCCACTACATTGACCTATATCCAAAAAATCCAGACCATCCTTGACCAGTCTTTTCCTCAATTGGATGTTACTAAAATTTTTAAATGTGAAGTATCAATGCAGAGATCCACAAAGGAGAACATGTGTAAGCCTCAATCATGCATGATATGTCCAAGCTCCTCCTGAAAAACAAATATCTAATCTCAATGGCAAAAACCGTCCCTCCCCGTGACTAAACATTTTTTGAACATCTGTGATTTCAGACTGGCGCGACTTCCGGAGCGTTATCTCGCTTGTCCCGACTCGCTTCCTGCCCTTATATGCTCGGCCATTCGGGACTTTTAAGGAGCCTCGTTCGCTTCCTGTCACTGCGGGCCTGCTATTATTCAGGACCGTTTCCTTTTTTTTTGCATCTTGTGATTTCAGGACACACCTGCTGGCCGACTGACGGTCAGCCGCTCGCCGGGGTCAAGGGCAGCTACCGTTGTTCGAGCCGTCCTATTGTTCGGGTCACTGCTCCCCCGCTGAAGGTTACTCACACGAGGGTGAAACAGAAGTTGGTGAAGTAGCCACAAGTGCACTTCAAAGGGTGCAATGTGATTTGGGCAGCTCCGGCGGCTGCCCCCACGACCCGGCAACGGACAAGTGGAAGAAAATGGATGGATGGATGGATGGAACATTTACATTAACATATTATACTCCGAGATCTGGCTACTTCCCAGTTGTCATTACCATCCTCAATATAATTTTAATTTGGGTTTAAAGGGGGGTATTATGCTTTTTTCAATCACATAGCACCAGTCTATAGCATACTACAATGATGACGTAACCTTCTGTTGGTCTGTATATGCAGTAAATTAAAATAACTGCCTTGAATAAAATTGCTCTCTCAAAATGGCTGTACTGAATATCTTGAAATAGGCCTCTGTCTCTTTAAGAAGCTTTCCGACACGCCCCCTTCAGCACACTGCTGTGGCATCTAAACAACACTACTGTGCGGGGAGGGGGCTCTGCTGAGCTGAGGAGCAGTGGTTGGTGGCTTGGCTGGTGACGAAAGGTCCAGAGGCGTCTCCAGGAGGTGGGGGCGTTCCTAGGAGGACTGAGGCATAGCTACACCTAAAATGGCTGCCGTCTAAGTTTTTACTGATTACTCAAAAATATGTGAATGAGCCAAGGCAACACTCCAGGCATGTGTTTAATGACGGAATGACATAATAACATGATATAAAGCTTGAAAAAGTCCATTTTACATAATACCCCCCCTTTAAGTATCATCATTATTATTATTATATTATATTTATTTAATTGAGTTATATGTGGAGTATGATGTAAGCCCTGCATAGTGTGGTGCATTAAAAAGCCAGGGTGTAGAACGGGCCAGTTGAAGAGGGCAATAACTCCCCACCAACAAACCCTCACCCAGTTGCCCTAACAGCTGATTTTGTAGATGATGTTCCTATGCTGAGTGGTGCCTTAAAAGACAAGGTTTTGAGCCCGTTGGGAGGGTCCCTCTCAACAGATCCATAACTTGCCTACCCTAATTCTCAATTTGTAAATATAATGTGCGACAGTAAGCGAAGTATAAAATATAAGATTCGGAATAAGGTGAAAGAGAAAAGGGTGGTGATATTTAAGGGGACTCTTTTAGAAATGGCTGTGCATTTGAAAAACTAAGACGACAAACAAGATGAAAATTAAGCAGGAATTTTGTTCTGTGGATGCTATGCAGTCAATGTCAGATTATAGAATGTAAAAATCCCATGGTTTGTAATTTTCCACTCATGGATCATGACATTTTCCTCATCTTTTCTACTTCTGTGCATGCGATTACACTCTGAACAATGACGAATGAACCCTTTAAGGCTCTAAAGCTGGCAGTTTTATGGTTTCATTGGTCGTTTCTTTCATTTTCGACGTTTCTTAAGCCTTTTGATTGCATTTGAGTAAGGAGTTGTTCATCTAGAAAGTTTGACTATTCATCATGTAAACCCTATTTTACCTATCCGTCCATAGTGTTGGCATCAATATAGGGCTTCAAATAAAAGCAGAACAGCAGAATGTGAGCCGCGTTTGACAAAGATGAAACGAGACGTAAAACCTGTGAACAATAACTGCTTTTCTCAGTCTCGACTAAACACCACTCCAAAAACACCTTCAGGCTCTTTAAATCATAGGTGGAAGTAGCATTTTCCAGCTAAATGCAGCTCCCTGGGCGAAACAAGCCGGCCTGAGATTGCCGGTGTCAGCGCTTGTGGTTGTTTTGGCAACAGCGCAGGAGAGCACACACAGGTTTCTGGGCTGCGGCGAGCCAAAACCAGCCCAAACGTATAGCTCCCCACAGCTGCCTGGTAAAACTGAAAGTCAAATGTCAAATGGACGACTCCTGATTGATGCATTGTGAGGAGGAGGAGGAGGAGTTTTTGAAAGTGCCCTCCATGAAAGCGTTTGGTGGAAAATACTATGAAATAATTAAGTCATTTGATCTTTCTAAGAGTGCAGGAAGATGCCTCATGGATACAGCTGTTTACCCAAATAAATCATTCAGAACATCTCAAAAGCTAAACTCCGCCGTACCATCATGCCCCACTTTCCAAATCAAAAACACGGCACTATCAAAAGTGGGCTGCGTACAGTACCAAAGTAGGAGTTTAATACACTGGCTCAGCACTCACTCTCTCTCTCTCACTCTCTCTAGCAATGTTGCAGCAGCTATAAAGGGATTATT
Source organism: Neogobius melanostomus (assembly GCA_007210695.1). Lineage (NCBI taxonomy): Eukaryota > Metazoa > Chordata > Actinopteri > Gobiiformes > Gobiidae > Neogobius > Neogobius melanostomus. The sequence goes on from VHKM01000015.1 coordinate 261,074, forward strand.
CCTCTCTGAAAGACATAATCATGTGTAACACACTTGTTTCAAATCCCGTGAAAAACCAAACAGGTGTTTAGCCTTAGATCAACGCCTTCACTCTCTGCAGGAAAGGCTACAGGCTAAAACAATGCAGGTCACAGAAAAGCAGCTATTCACTTCGACTGTAAGACACAAGAGCCAGATTTAATTTGAGCTACTTTGTGATCACAGCTGAAGGCGAGACAAACCTTTACCAAGTAGCAGATTTACCTTTAAGATTAAAAATCTAAAATGTACAGTAAGATGTTAGACAGTGCTGTTTATTGAATCCTACTAAGGAAAACTATTAATCCCTTAACTCCCACCTGAACCGAGCGCACTTTCTCAGGTTTGGCTTTACCCAAATCTAAAAGCTTCTCGAATAATAAAATAGCAACGAAAACGAGGATGAAAACGCAACAAAAAGTGACAAAAAAGCAGCAAAAGACGGGCCAGGAAAAGGAACAATAACACAATGGAAAAGCAATAAAAATGTCACAAAAGAGCGACAAAAAAGTGTGGTCACACTTTATTTTACACTACCTTGATACTTTATACCAAACTAGATTTAGTACATTGTAATCTGTTTTGTAACAATCTGTAATACCTTGTACGTAAGACCCTTAGGGTTAGGGCTTAAGGTTAGGGGCTTATGTCTTATTACATTATGTACCTCCAATGTACTAATACGCATTATTCCATTGTGTATGTAACACATAGGTACAAGTTATTATAGACTGTTACACTTACATTACATTGTACTAAATTTGGCAGGTACAAGGGTAGTGTAAAATAAAGTGTGTCCAAAAGTGTCAAAAGAGCAACGAATAAAGTGATGAAAAAACAATAAAGACAAAAAAACTACGAAAACACAGAAGAAAAAACGACAAATGTACGACAAAAACGCTTCAATAATTTGAAGAAAAAAAAACACAACGGCAATGCAACAAAAAAAGTTTTGTAGGCCTTAGCTTTCAAATTAGATAGTTTAGAAGAAGAAAAAAAGAAAGAAAAACAGCTACAGCGGTGCAGCAATTAAAGTACCTGTCAAGAAAATGAATTTTAAAAAGTCTCATATATGAGTATGTTTACGTAAATGATACAGTTTTGTTTCAAACGTTAAAAAAAAAAAAAAAAAAATACAAGGCAATTCGAGTGCACATGACACGTGACACTTTTTATGAATTAGCCTCGCATATAAATGTTTAATGAACGAACCAGGGCACGTAAGAAAGACAAACTCCCGCGATGCCAAGTTTACAAGCAGCGAAAATAGGTTCAAAAAATGTATGTTACCGACCTGGGAGCCCGCAGCAGAGGGCCAAGGCGAGCAAAGTAAGTTTCCTCCGAGTAATATAGACCTCCATGGTGGATGCGCCGTGACCGTCTGTCCCACTTCTCGACGCGCTAATGTCCCTTTTTTAATATATAGAGGTTTTTTCTTCGCCCCGAGGCTGCGCTCTTGAAGTCGGGAAGTCTGTCAAGTGCTTTCGCCCGCGAAGAAGGGACGGACACTACTTCAGGTGAGAGGGGGGAGAAATAACACGAGCCGTCCACGTCCTGGAATGCGCCGCTTCGCTCACACTTTCCCTTGTTGCGCTCAGGTAAAGTCGAGGAGTGAATTGACTCCGGTTGCCGCCTTGACGCTCCTACTTGCTCCTCAACGAAAGCGCAGCGAGTCGCCGACAACTCCGTCAACTTGTCATCCTCCTGTCCTTTTCCACGCAGGCGGCAGCGGCGGTGGTCGGAGGAGCGGAGGAAGGCAGAGAGAGAGAGGGAGAGAGAGGGAGAGGGAGAACGCGCTCCCAAAACATCGTCAGGTGACTTCAGGAGCGGGCAGGCGTTTCTGGTGAAGCCCTTTCAGAATAAAACTCAATTTACGCACAACGCCGCGTTTTACGCACGGGGATTGTTGCTGCTTTTATTTTGTTAACTATGGTTTTCCGTGAGCCTGGCTTGTAGTTTGCAGCTTTGCTCCAGTAGCTACACCTGTTTCTCTGTAGTTTTGAAGCGCAGGTGTAACTTTATCGAGGTGATGCTCAATTGGACACGAACTCACTGCCTTTAACCCTTTGTCCCATTAAAGGCTTAACCAAGGAAAACGTTCCAGAAATTGAGGATATGCAATAGTATGAGTTAATAACCCGAAGTTTCACAGTGAGCCACAATACATTATAAGCTTGTCTGTTAACCTCTTACCGCCCCGCTTTTAACAGAGTGCATTTTCTCCAGTTTTACCCAAATAAAAGCTTCTCGACTGGGTTTAAGCTCTAGCCAGGTAACGTCTCATTTGAAACTAAGACCTAAAATCATCTAAGTTTTCTCTCGTCGTCACTATTGTGTAGTTTTATGTCGCTTTCTGTCTTTTTTTTTACTGCATTTCATCTCAGTTACGTCTCATTTTTGCTTTTTAAATCATGTTTCGTCGTGTTTTTGACACTTTTTGTTGCTTTCTTTTTTTTTTGTTTTTTTCGTCGCTATTTTGATGCTTTTTCCCAGAAACGTTTAGATTTGTGTAAAGCCGAACTGTATACGATGTGCTCTGTTCAGGCGGGGGTTAAGAGGTTAATCAATGTTATCATCTGGTACATGACGTTTTCCTGTTTTGGGGGTCATTTTGAGGACTTTAATTATAGTGCTTAGAATTGTTCATCTATGGTTACTAGATTTTAATTTGAGACCAGAGACTGTAAATTAAGAATGGACTAACTGTGGCCCACTTCTTTCTGAAGGCAAATGAACACAGGCTTGTCATACCTCCACATATTTGTCTTAACATCCGCAACATTAGGGCTTGGCGATTTGGCCAAAAATAAAATCTATTTTCTTTTTATGGATGATTGCAATTTTAATTGATTTTATTGGAAATAAACTTAAAGGAGTCTGTTGATCTTTCATGAAGAAAGGGTCCAGCCCATTTATATTTATATTTAGATAGGCGCATGATTGCCTTGTGTACGAAATGCGCGGTATAAATAAAAATGCCTTGTCTTACCTAGATTTGTTATGCAATAATTAAAATAAAGTTTTATTGTTATTTCTGTTTTAATTTTGCCTTGTCAGCTCACAAAAGGCAAAGGAGGTGGAGTGAAGCGTGACACTGTGTCGGGTACAGTGAGAGGAGCCGAAGATCAGACAGTGGAAAATTAAACTGTTTAAGCAGAAGAAAACTATGTTAGATGTCAACGCGAAACGGATTAGCTTTACTGCTCTCTTGCTAGCGTCTTATTAACGGTAAAAAAAAAAACTACTAGTGCTAAATTATCACTGTATTTACAACAATTATAATATATATTACAATGAAGTTTCTCTGTAAACTGATTATGATGCTCGAACATGAGCAACAAAGTTGTAACTTTTACGGACGTGTCGACCTACGATGTTTCCGACCTGGACAACTGGAACGCAACAACTCGGATTTCCCGACTTCCGACATAAGTGGAACGCACCATTAGTCACATCTCCATGGAGACGAGCTGGAGACGGACCCACTCCCGGTAAAGTTACAGTCATGTCTTAGGAGAGCTGAGCCGCTCACAGCAGAGGCTCATGTTTCTTTGTTCATTTATGAGGTATTTTCAATGATGAAAGTATAAAGTATAAAATAAATGCTCGCATTTTAATTTAAGTTATTGGGTAAAATTCTACACAGTAACATGATGGCCCCACCCCCATCGCCATAACGTGTAGGCTCCCTCGCATTACTATACTAATACTAAACTTGAGGAAATTATTTACAATATTACACAAGGTATAAATCCAGTTAGTTGGCCTATACAATTGCAGATTTTCATTTGATTGCTCTTAACATTGTAGTTTAACCACAGGTCTTTATTGCTTCTTCAACTCTAAGCCTATTTCAAAATCCCACACGAGGAAAAGTGCCATCTCCGCTGCACAAAATCTCTGCTCTCTCATGTGTGACGAGGTGGGCACATGAAAGCACACGGAATCAGACCGGACTCCGTTTGACGTGGATTCCCCAGGTGCTTCCCAACCCCCGTCCTCGCGTTGAAAATCTGGACTGACCCCGTGCTCTTCGAGGTGCGCAGACCCCTTCATTTCATTTTCTGAGGTTGCCCAGTTCCCTTAGTAACAGGGGTGAGGCTAATGCGCGAAGACTGCTCAATTATGTGAGGTGAGCGGGGGTTATTGCTGTGATTAGATTCAAAGAAGCAGGGTCCGGTCCAGAGACATGGCACGCAAGCCTGGAGTGGACATTCCCATGGTAACGCACAACAGCTGACACCCAGCATCTGCAGCCGCGCTCTGACGGCAGGTTTGACTTTGGGAAATGAAAATGGTTGGCACTATTTACTCTTTTTCCAAATAACAAATGTACAGGCATGGCTTAGTGGCATAAGTTCCTCCTACCCGTAAAAAAGCATTAAATTGACTTCAAACTAAAACCACTATACACTGACGGACACAATGCTATTGCTGGACTATTTATACAGCTATTTAGTGACGATAAATCATGGTCCAAAACCTTCAACTGCTGTTTTTTTTTGCTCAAAAGTTTCCCATTGTGTCTAATTTACTTTGGAATATACAGTGCCTTGCGAAAGTATTCGGCCCCCTTGAACTTTCCGACCTTTTGCCACATTTCAGGCATCAAACATAAAGATATAAAACTGTAATTTTTTGTGAATTATCAACAACAAGTGGGACACAATCATGAAGTGGAACGAAATTTATTGGATATTTCAAACTTTTTTAACAAATAAAAAACTGAAAAATTGGGCGTGCAAAATTATTCAGCCCCTTTACTTTCAGTGCAGCAAACTCTCTCCAGAAGTTCAGTGAGGATCTCTGAATGATCCAATGTTGACCTAAATGACTAATGATGATAAATAGAATCCACGTGTGTGTAAGCAAGTCTCCGTATAAATGCACCTGCTCTGTGATAGTCTCAGAGGTCAGTTTAAAGCACAGAGAGCATCATGAAGAACAAGGAACACACAGCAGGTCCGAGATAAGTATTGAGAAGTATAAAGCTGGGTTAGGTTATAAAAACATTTCCAAAGCTTTGAACATCTCTCAAAGTACAGTTAAATACATCATCCAGGAATAGAAAGAGTGTGGCATCACTGCAAACCTACCAAGACCCGGCTGTTCTCCTAAACTTACTGACCGAACAAGGACCGCACTGACCAGAGCTGTTACCAAGAAGCCTATGATGACCCTGGATGAACTGCAGAGAGCTACAGCTCAGGTGGGGGAAACTGTACACAGGACAACTATTAGTCGTACACTGCACAAATCTGGCCTTATGGCAGAGTGGCAAGAACAAGCGATTTTTGAAAGGAAACCATAAGTGCCACTCTGCCATAAGGCCAGATTGCCGCGCCTCCTGGGTTTGTCCCTGTTTCAGAGCGTGGTATCCTGCTCCACCTCCTCCTTCCTCTTCCTCCTGCGCAGCTCCCTCTGCGCCACAACAGTCTTTCACCAACTTCAGGAAAGAGCTTAGCACTTCATCTGCTTTACTCTCCAGGGAACGCCCATTAGCCAGGACACTAGAATCATACCTCCCCGTTTGTCCCTTCTTTGTTTCCTGTTGCGCCTCTTGTGCTGCCTCCACTGTGCTGCAGGTGTGAGGGGGCTCCTGGTGCCTCTTCAGTAGCCTTGAGTTGCTGTGTATTAGTTTGTGCTTTTTGTAATTTATTATTAATTTGTTATCTGTTACTCATGTTTTGTAATCTACATATTACATGAACATATTGCATTTGAATAGAGTGGAGTCTTATTATTCTTTGAGTGTTGAGCAAAGCGCTTAAAACCGTGCATTATCACATTTACATACGTATTCAAACACTTTATTCAGTGCATTACTAAGAGCTCAAAGCTAATAACATCTCAATTTCTAACTACCACTGTATTAAACCTTTTAAAATCCCATGACTCTCGGCCCATTCCTCGCCGGGGCCAGATTTTGTGGCGCTGTTAAATTGCATCTGGGCCCTGAAGGCTGAAACCACACAGCGCTCGGAAAACGCCGTCGACTCGCACTTGTTTATTTCGACGGGGGCGATGCAGAACCATTATTTGACGGAGAGAAAAAAGAAAAAGCCAACCGTAAGCAGACTCAACAACCCCAGGGCGAGGTTAACGTATTTGCTATATGCTGTCAGCGAAAGACTTGAGCACGAGCAGAAGGAACATTAAACAAAGAAGTGGTAAACATTATAATGGTGCTCTCGTGGCGCTTTCCCGTGAATGCATTTATCGTAAACGCATGCATTCAACTCGGCGAAGGAGCCCTGAAGTTAAGCCACCGCAGCTACAAGTCTGTTTGGCCGTAAAACAGAATTGCAAATAAGATTTTATCGGTTGTTTCAAGGTATAGCAGTGCCACAGTGGAAGATTATATGGAATTATATGTTTATCTAAATCCCAATCATTGTTCTGGCACAAAGGGATTTAGTCTACAGTGTGAGGATACATTGTTTTGTTTTATCAGATTATAAGATAAGTCGTCTGTGTCGTAGTTGAGTGACATTCACATAAACCTGCATGGCATTATATAGGCTTGTGGCATTATCACATGACCCCATTTGCAATAGATTTAACCTTAACCTTAAATCTGCAATTGGAAGATCTGATAAATAAGCTGGACTGGTCCCACGATGCAAAGCCCTGCACAAGAAGGGCCAAAGTCGCCTCCACCTTCTGAGGAGACTCCCTCAGAGTGAGCAGGACCTTTTATGACTCTGTGGTAGCCTCTGCTCTCCACTACGCTGCCGTGTGCTGGGACAGAGCGGGACAAGAACAGACTGAACAAGCTGGTCAGGAGGGCCAGCTCCGTCCTGGGCTGGGCCCTGGACTCTGTGGAGGAGGTGAGGGACAGGAGGGTGTTAGCCAAGCTCATCTCCATCATGGATAACACCTCCCACCCACTGCACAGGACTGTAGAAGAGCTGAGCAGCTCTTTCAGTGGAAGGAAGGAGCGCTACCACAGGTCCTTCATCCCCACTGCTGTCGGACTGTACAGCACTCAACACAACTGTAAAATAACTCATGTGCAATAACTCGTATGCAAAACTACGTGCAATAATCTCTGTATCTACGTCACTTTATCACCTGCTTATTATATTTTATTATTATATTTTCTATCTATCTATCTGTGTGAACTTTTACATTGTTTTGTTTTTCCACTTCAGCCTCAGTACAATGCTGCCCTGACAATTTCACCACATACAGACTTCAGCACAAATTCATTTCTGAAATAGCTAAATGGCGCCATCTCCTGGACGCAATGCTGCACTACAGGGTTTCTACTAGAGCCACGTGAGGTGTAAATTCACAACAGACAACAGTTCCTTAAAACCTTAAATAACACATGTATAACATACTTTTGTGGTCAACAGTTGTAACTATCGAGACCACAGTGATGTCCCTGATTTTTATTATTACAAACTATAAAAGAAGCTTGTAAATTAAAATGTTTGTTGTGCTCCAAACTCATTCCTAACTTTCCTAACACATTTGTGGGATCCCAATTCTTCACAGGAACGGGTTTATCTGCATATTTCAGGATCACTGCAAATGCTTTATAATTAGGTGCATGTTTTTCCCACCAATGTCTGAGTTTACAATATACATTACTACTAATTTCATTCCACTACTAGAAAAAAAATCAGGTATAGTGCTTTTAATAATACTGTTCTTCATATTTGAATCTGGTAATTTGTGTTAACAGTATTATTTATTGGTAGAAACCTGAGTGAAGACACAAACATTTTGCAGAAACATAGTCGTTGGCATAACAGTGTGTGCCCTGTTTATTTGTTTTTAAACATGTAAAGTTAAACTTACAATACGGTGACTTCAAATCAACCACACACTGACTTGGCGTCAACCAAAATATAGAAAATACACTATTGTTGAAAAGTTTGGGGTCACTTAAAATGTCCTTATTTTGAATGAGAATAACATTAGATTATTGATTAATCATTGTTAATATAGGTGTGCAGAGGTGCATTTACAGCAGCCATCGCTCCAGTGTTCTAATGGTACATTGTGTTAGCTAATCGTGTTAATGATGATTAGAAAACCCTCGTGCAATTCTGCTAGCACTGCTGAAAACTGTTGTGCCTGGGTGACCCCAAACTGTGGAACGGTAGTGTATATTATTATCTAAAAGAAAAAAATTAATAATAATAATTCCACAAAACAGGAATGCTGAACACAATATTCTTAGATATATAACATAGATTCATGTACAGTTTCATTCATTATTCCCTCATTCATCTTATCCTGGCACATTGCACATAACCTCAGGAATCTCATCACAAAAGATTGTTTTATACAATAGAGAGTGAGTTTTTACCTCAGCAGCTTATACAGTAATGGCCAGACTCCGGAATCGGCGTCCGTAAACAAAAGTTAAAGATGTGCAACACAAACACTCAAAGCTCTCTTCACTGTGAAGTCCGTCTGACAACATGGAAACGCACATCCACGTGCAGCTAGAGATGATCCCAATGCCACACATCCATAAATATATTCAAGTCAAGCAGCAATTGTCAAAATAACACTGTGCAGGTTTGCAGACAAGTTAATAGCTGTTTAGTTTAAGCTAATGTCTGGTTCTTGTCTGGGGATTTTTTCCACCATTGTATCAAACCCACAATCTTGCGTTGGTCATTTGTTTAATGGGACTTTTGAGGTATAATACATAACCCCATCACAAAACCACACACATTATGTAAAACCAAATATAATAGCCCTCCTCTGTAAACAGCAAAATAAATAGTAGCTACTAATAGTTTACTGAGAAACTTTTGCATTAGATCATCTCTAGTGGCAGTCCAGTTGCATGTGCAAAATGATGCAAAAAAACACACAAAATAACATACTGATGCTTCAGGCTTACACCTCAACAATTAAAGTGAAGGCAGTGTTTAAGTACACGTCATGGTCCCCGTGCTGCCCTGTTTGCTACATCCTACTGAGGTAGACAGATGCTCTGCAGTCGTCACCTTCACAAACCAGCTCCCTGACAAGGCAAAAGTTATCAGACCTTAGAAAGCAGGTGAGGTTGTTTCCTTTTCGGTATAATATAATCAAGGAAAGACAATTTATGTATGATTTTTGCACACAGCCTTTTAAAGATATTCAACAAATTTAAATAATGTTGTCAAACAAACTTGTATCATCCAGTGGAAAAAGAGCAGAAACTCGGCCCACCTGGCGTTACACTTTAATGAGAGTTACAGTGGCTCCTTGTTGAACTCGAGGGGATAACCCACCGCAGTCTCCAGGCACTCCAGCAGAGAGCCAGCTGAGAGGAAGTCCAGCTCCACCTCCACAAACTTTATGTAAATGGAATAATGTGGGACAGGACTGTCACTCCCTTCATGGCACAGACTGGATCCACTACTACAGTTCTCCTGTAGGAAGCGTGTCACCGCAGTTGGCTCTCCGTGGGCCGAGTACCTGCCAGAGCCCTGAAAGTGCTGAAAGAGGCTCTGCTGAATGGTCCGCTCCTCAGCGATGCCCAGGTAGCAGTAAGTGACATTAACTCCAGTGCGGTCAGTCTTTTTGTGAGCTCCGTTTTCTGACTGAGGTAAGTCCTGGTCTTCGGCCTGTGAGGAGGCTTGGGCAGTGTCATTACAGACTGGCATCAGTTCATAGCCAACAGCATACAGGCCATAAGTCTTTGGGATGTCCCCTGGCAGGAGGTAGTGGGAGGTGCCCTCACCACAGCCAGCTGCTTTGGACTGGGATATGGGGATCCAGTTCACCTCCATGTGCAGCTCCAGGCAGCGGGCCTCACTGATTGTTATGTCTAAAAACTTGTAGTACACATTCTTCCAGTTCATCTTCTGAACCTTGGTCATAATAATGCGTCCCTCTGGCTTCTCCGGGTTGAAGTATTCCCGCAACCGCTTACCCAGCGGTACCTGGGAGCTGATCTCGGCGTAGTGGTAGCGCACGTCGTCCTTCCAGCGCGTGTTGAAGCCCACGCCGAAGATGGCCAGTTTGTTGGACAGGTGCAGGCGCGAGAACTCGGTCCATGTGTGGAAGTGCTCCCATTTCAGCGGCACAGACTCCAGGATGCGCATCACCGTCTGCATAGTGTCACGTTTTCTGGTCAAAGCACACAGGGAATTAAACATTGAATGTTATTAATAATAAACCAGGACTCGCAATATTTCCTCTACTTTATATTATTGTTTTTAGCTAAACATTGCTATGATAATGTTCAATTTACAACTTTCATCTCAATTCAGGACACTGTTTAAATCTAGTTTATTGTTAGATACAGTAGAATCTTAATCACTCACTGTGTTTGCTCTGAAAGCGCCGACTGAAGCTGAAAGAATCTGTTTTTAGGCATCTGGATATCTTCTGAGAGAAAAACAAGCAAAACAGTCAGTTTCACAGACACCATATTCAAATACATTAACTACACAGCACTGACCAGTCTCCATGTCCCCCTCCTGGAAGGCAGAGTCCAGCACATGGTTGCACCAGTCCTCCTGGGAGAGCTCCTCCAGTGTGCTGCTGTCCGACTCCATCTCTTGGTACAAACCGCTGCTGTTGATGAGCACGGGGGCGCAGCTCTGAGCGTCCCAGCCGCCCTGCCCGAACACTTTCTCCAGCTGCTCCAGGGTGTAGCTGCTCTTCCTTTTGCCGATGCCGTGCTCCTTCACCCGGCTGTAGCAGCGCCGCAGGGTCTGGGGGTGGAAATCAACGGGGGAGAAAAGCTTTGGAGAAGGCCAATTGTAGGCCTGTCACGGTAACAGGATTTGTTCAATATTTAAGTTTGATACATTGAGCCACGAAACCAAAGTCATAGAAAGTAACTCTAAAGCTTAAAAATGACAGTAAAGCTTTGTTTGAAAAGTACGTAATCTTAAAGTATCCCATGACATACAACCTACTTAGGATGAAATATGAAGTATTACTTATCACTTACTTATCATTAGAAAAATGTGACATGAAATGCAAATAAATGTACAAAATATACATTTGTATTTGTCATTTATTGAACGATAAGTCCATCCATCCATTTTCTTCCACTTGTCCGTTGTCTTCCACTTGTCCGGGTCGTGAGGGCAGCCATTGGAGCTGTCCAAATCACATTGCACCAGCCCCTATGGCTCCTCCTGCAGATGGTGGGTCCTGCAGGGGCACCAAGCTCCCGACAACAGAGCTCCAGGATCATTCGGGCGCTTAAACCCTTCCACCATGTTAAGGTGGCGGTTCCAGGAGGGGGGAACGATAAGTCGAGATAGTAAAATATGGTCACAGCCCTAACCAATTGTCTTCAACATGTTACGTCCAGTTTTCCTACCATCCATCACCTCCGTCTAAAAGCATTCCTATAGCTACTGATTCACAAATGAACAGTGTTGGGGAGTAACTGAATATATGTATTTACAATACGTATTTAAAATACTCATATTGAGTAACTGTACTCTGGTAAAGATACTCTCTCATTTGAGAGTATTTAGAATACAGTTACTTTCCTAGTATCAAAGGGATACATTGCAGTTAATTAATTAATAATGAAATCTCAGTTTCATATTTATAAGTATATTCATAGCTCATTTATCATATTTGGGAATGTGGGCATTTGCAAAGTGCTTCATGCATTTTGAATTACTGGCAAACAAGTTCGTAACAGGCGGTTTAACAAGTGTAGCTGCATGTTTTTAATCATGCGCCGCTTATATGCATGAATATATTATGCAAATCAACGTGAAAGTATTCTAAGTATTCAGAATATAGTACCAGGCCCGGATCTACGGGGGTGCAAGAGGGTGCATTGCAACCTCATTTTGAAATGTTTGCCCCCTCAGTTTTAATGGCATCACAATGTATTTTAATGGCGAGAAACTCTATTTGCACCCTTTTGAAACTCGGCGCTGTATAGTACTCTGATTGGACAAAGTAACGGAATATGTCACTAAATACATAAGACAAGTATTCAGGCGCATTGAGTTGCCTTGTGTACGAAATGAGCGGTATAAATAAAGTTGCCTTGCCTTCTGTAACTAAATACAGTTTCAAGGCATTCTCCCCAACACTGCAAATGAACAGTTTACCTTCTATTGTGTGGATGTAAACACTGTAAACACTGTGTATCCGAGTACAGTATTATGCATTACATTACATCACATCACTCAAACACTACTGACTGACATAAATGACAGAAATGGTTGCCTGCTCCACTGGTTTTGGTGGAGCATGTTTTGGCATCAGAGATTAGCTTCTGACATGGCTCTGTATACAGGTTATCCTCATATTCCACCTGTTGTGTGTCATTTAGTTCCAAGCCACCAGCACACGGCCTTTGTCACCTCCAGTGAGCCCCTGACAGAGAAGATGGTGGGATGCTCACCTTCATCCTCTCGCGGCACTGTGAGGGGGTCCTCTCATAGCCCAGGTCGGCCAGCGCTCTGGACACTCGCTCGTACATGGCCGGTCCCGGAGCCTTCCCGGAGAAGACAGTGCCCGCCACCTCCAGCTGCTGCATCCTCGCCTCGGCCAGCCTCTCGTTGCCCCACACCGCGATGAGGGCGTTCGTCTCGGACGGTGTCCAGGACATCCCTCTGCAGGCGGTGAAGCTGTTGGCGGAGGATGAGGCCGCCATCCGGCCCGCGCCGCACGAAGAGCCCACGTTCAGAGGCGAGAAGCGGTTGGGGTGGAGGGGTTGGACTGGTACAAGTTACCGTCACTCAAATCCTCCGACTCGGGCGATGGCATCTCTGTTTTGGGTATCTTCAGTGGCGTCGTTATCTCTGGAGAGTGCTCCGCGTTACTGGACGCCGCCATCTTGCTCCGGTTGCTAAGGGAGGAGAAACAGGTTGACGCCAGAGCGGAGGAGATGGATGTGGGAAAACACGGACTGGACTCACTTGTTTCAGTCATCTTTTATATTCATTTTAAACAGAACATCATTGTTGTAGCCACTGTTGGGAACATTGACAGTACATCGAAGAATACTTTGAAATTGTATAGTTATAGAATACTGAATACTTGCCTTAGAGTTCTACCTTTGTGTACATGGGGATCAATCAATCTGTTATTGCTACACACTTCTCATGAATAAATATAGATTATGTTATAGGCTATATAAATACATATTTATAAATAATATGAATGCTATATGGATTTGTGATTTATAATGAATAATAGCGGTAACACTGTCATGGTAAATATATTGGGTATAAGAAGTGACAAAAATATACACTTTTTAAGTGTAGCAATGATGGGACAAAGAAAGAAAGTATGTTATATGAAATTTAAATATTTTGGACAGATTTTGCCTGTAACTTTGTCTCTGTATTTGTTCTTGTACACTGTAAACTTATGTTTATATGGCTCAAAATAAAATATTAAACTAAAAAAACAAAAACGCACACCAAGTTCTTCTCATGAGGTGCATGTGCTGGAGCAGAAATTAAATGTATTGGAAAATACACAGCACACTCGGATAGATGTCCAAAAGATCTAGTATTTATTTAACGTTTCGGCCTTAGCCTTCGTCAGATCATTTTTGTCTTATTCATTTGGATCACAATATACAAAATGGTGCCAACCCAGGTGCTATAAGCCCCCTCCAACGAGTGGGAGGTCCCAGTGTGGTGACACCCAGTGAATTCAGCCAGTCTAAAATCAAAAAGCAGAATTAATACATAGAAGAAATCAACTTTTAAAATGTATACAGATAATCATAAGAAACATCTGAGGTCAAAGTCCACATTCAGTCCATAAGGAGCTAAAGTCAAAATAAAATATTAACTTCAATTCAAAGTGTATTTTGTAATGTATTCTGTTACATTGTCCAAACAGAGTATTGTAGTCTGAATACTTTCATGTTGATATGCATTATATTCTTTACAGAAATACGGTGTATGATTAAAAGGAGTAGCTACACCTAAGACCGCCTGTTACAAACTTTACCACTAATTAGGAATACAAAAGCACTTTGCAAATGCCCACAGACCAGAATGACGCATAGTTTAACTTTTCCCTGGAGGTTTGGAGCTTTTCTGTCTTATTGTTATGAATATGAAATGTAGCCTAATGATTGAGTACTGCAATGTATTTCTTCAATTTGTTCTTTTTTTTTTTGTATTTTAAAGACCCGTAAATGAAAGAGTAACCTTACCAGAATACAGTTACTCAAAATGAGCATTCTACGTATTCCCGTAACTGTTACTACCCAACACTGGTTGTAGTAGTAAGGCAATTACCACATCCACATTGTTAATTTTGTTCCTGTAGTTCGTACGTTTGTGTGTGTGTGTGTGTGTGTGTGTGTGTCACTTTAAACTTTGAAATTGTACTCTCTTTTGTCACAAGATCACTATTAAAGAAAACATGAACTGGAATAAGGCCAAATTCTCTACTGAATGATTTGCTTGTATCATTTTAGTCCTACAACCTTCACAAAAATAGACCAACTGCAGCCTATCCAAGCATAATGAAAACATTCTCTGTCTTATTCTGTATAAGTGCTGTTAAAAATGTTCAGGCAGGGGTTGACTCCAAGGTCCTTGTATAAGGATTTTCGACTGGCATCAGGGCCAACCATCACCTAGAATGGCGAGCCGTGAACATTTATTATTCCTACCAATAAAACTCTAATTAGCTTTAATGTTATACTGTATATGTAAAATACTGCATTTTCCAACAGATTATTGTTGATTTAAGCTTCAAAATAACTCACTAGTCATTTTAAGAGTTGAGAACCACCAAATGAGTGCTTTTCAAATTCCCACAAATTGGAAGAAAATTATGAAAAAAGCTTTGAGTGGAAGTGACAAAGCTCTCACATAAATTGAGAACACAAACACATCAGGAAAACGGAGAGTTTGGCTGAGAAAAGTGTTTAGTTTCTCAACATCCTGGTTTAAAACAAAGTAGTGACAGTGTAGTGATACTTATTAGTTCTTCAGGGTTCCATTAGTTCACCGCGTGGCTTTTGTACAAGACCTTATATTGGATTTTGAGAGTGTAATTGGTCACTTGACGGCTGGATTGATGGATAGTGTCATTACTCACTTCATCTTTTTTCTTGTCTTGACAGTGTTTGATTGGTTTTCTTCTGGGACTGCAGTATCTCTACCATCTGTGCAGTGGGTCGTGGTCAGTTGGGTCAGCGGGGTCCTGACTTGGCCTGAGGAGCTGGAGCGTGCGTTTGGGATAAGGTTTGGATAAGGCCTAATGCGCAGCGTGTTCGATAAAGGTCACGGACAGGAAAGTCTCGGACAGCCTGACCTTTCCCTGTCAACACTGGGGCTGTCAGTGAGTCGTCATGTTCATTGTTGAGAGGAGTCTCAACACCTGCTGTCAGGAAGAGGCTGACATGTGATCTCCACAATTACCAGCCCAGTAAAGCACTGATCCAATTGTGAGAAATATGAAGTAATAGCGCTCTATTTTTATTGTGATTGTGTAGTTGTATTTAAAGTGCATAGGACACAATTTTTGCTAAAACATGGTTAACACAATAATATTTAAGATTTTGCTAAAGATTGTACCCAGCTTTCTTTAGTTCGGCCATTTTTGTGATGTTTATACTTCCTTATTGGACACTGACAGGAAGTGACATGAAGGCAAACTGTTTTAAACTGTTGCCGTGCAACCGTGCTAAGTCAATACGTTTGTTAAAGTACATATGACAGATTTTAATGCTCTTGAAAATATGACTTATTTAGATGGATTACATCAGTTGCAAGTTCATCAGTTGCATAGTTATATTTTCTTTCAGTGAAGCAGCAATTTTAATGAAGAAATGTTGGGCAGAAAAGTTATTTTTATTTGAATTTTTAAGCTGCTGACAGGAAGTGACATAAAAGAAGGTAACGTTCCATAGCAGTTTGACTCATTCATTTCCCATTGACTTAACATGGTTGGTTTAAAATGGTTTAAAATTGTTTACCTTCTTCGATGTCACTTCCTGTCGGTGTCCAATAAGGAAGTGAAAACATAAACATCACAAAAATGCTCAGACTAAAGAAAATTGGGTATAATCTTTAGCAAAATCTTAAATATAATCGTGTTAATTGTGTTTTAGCAAAAATTGTGTCTAATGTGTCATATGTACTTTAAGTGTGACGTCACGACTTCTGCTTCCGGGTCCTAGCAGACGGGCAAATATGCGAAAAAAAGCATAAAAAACTCTTAAAAACAACCATCAATATTTCTGAAACTCAACAGAGAGTTACTGAAGCTACTTATTTCTCAAACTCATTAGCCAAAAATGCCGCACCTACTGCTAAAAAAGTCATATTTACTAAAGTCGCTACTTCCGGGTTTAGCGTAGCTGCTGCGCCGTTAGCATTTTCACGCTAACCCGGATGTAGCGATTTTGGTAAATATTACTTTTTTAGCAGTAGGTACAGCGTTTTTGGCTAATGGGCCTGATAAATAAGTATGTTCAGTAACTCTCTGTTCAATTTCAGAAATATTGATTGTGGTATTAAAGTAGTAGTAGTAGTTTCTCGCACATCTGCGGACCTGGAAGTAGAGCTGTGACGTCACCACTTAAAAACGTATAGGAAATTAGTCAAACTGCTATAGAATGGCGTCTTTCAACTTTCCAGCCCTTGGTTGGAAATTGGAATGAGGCTATGGAACGTTACCTTTATCTATGTCACTTCCTGTCAGCAGCTTAAAAATTCAAATAAAAATACATTTTCTGCCCAACATTTCTTTATTAAAATTGCTGCTTCACTGAAATAAATGATAACTATGCAACTGATGTTATCCTTTAAAATAAGTCATATTTTCAACAGCATTAAAACCTGTCATATGCACTTTAATGCGTTGTGTATTTTTGCTAATAATTACAGAGTATATATATGCGTGTATGGACCTATACATTTCACCTAATCTTTTACATCTTCCTGTCAAATGTAATAAAATAAAGGCATCAGTTTGGGCAAATATTGAAGCTTTTTTGCTAACAGTTTTGAGGAAATGTGTCCGTACACAGGGCCGGCCCAGCCTATAAGCAGACTAGGTAACTGCTTAGGGCCCGAGGAAACCAGGGCCCGCCACAGAGTGCCTACATTTTATGGCAGAAAATATTCTAAATAATGTTGTAAAAACCGCAGTACAACACTGAATAAAGTTAACAAAGCAATGCCATTCTGTTTGTTTGCCCTAGCCTGGCTAAATTTATGTTGCCTACATTTATTTTTGAACTGTTGGGAAATGTGCTTAGATTTTAACGCCTTCCCTTCAAGAAGTAAGCTAAGTTGAATCTAACCTACGCACAGGACCATGCACTAAGAGCGCAATCGTCAATATTGAGCCCGATCAGCACAACTTTAATGAGGGGCCCCAAGTCAAATTATGCTCAAGGCCCCCATGAAGACCCGGGCCGGCCCTGTACAACAACGCTTTCATTACAGACCTTTACAACAACAAAGGACCAATTCTGTGTCCAAATAACCACATTTAGAATATATCTATTGCTTAAAGGGCAGAAGAATATTTTCATAATGTTACTCTTTGATGTACTGTATGATTGGATTCAAGTTGCTATTTTGAAGTTATGTTTAACCGTTCAGCTAAATGGTAAAAATCTGTGTGAGGCCATGCAGTGAAGTCACTTCCTAAACATGGATAAATGTTTAGGAATGTGTTAATATATAAGATTTATATATTAACACAGTAGGTTTTCCGTGTAGCCTTCCACCCCTTGTAATATGAATTGTATCATTTCAGTTCAATTAAAAAATGATGTACGTAAGCGGTATACTTATTTGTTATTTACAATTATTGGTGTAATATAACCGCTTCTATTACGTAATTACCTGTAAGTGTCACATTGTTGTTGTTTTTTTACTATAATTGCGTCAAAATTTCAGGGACAAAACCGTCACTTTGAAGCATCCTTTGCGTTCACTCAAGTAACCGTAATAAATAATATGCAAATGCCTGCTGGGATTCTCCACAGTCCCACTGAAAGACTTGGGGGTCAGTTCTGTTGCAGTCGTATTTGTGTTTAATATTCTTCAAGGAATGTGTGAACAAAATGGCGAGGATCTGCGCTAATCTTTGTACTATCAGGAGGCGGGCACTGGATTCTGGAGGCGTGTGCGGACATAACTTACACATAATGAGATGGGACTTATTTGCACATTGTCTGAAAATTGACTTCACCTCATGGTACTGTCTGGGTCCTTACTCTAATTAAGTATCAGAGCCATTTTGCAATTAGTGTTTGTTCTCTTAATCTGGGTTGTATGGTGATGGCCGCTTGTTTGTTTGGTTGTTCGGTTGCTTTTCTAATAACTTTGTTAATAATTGCCTCATAACTGTTGGAGAATTAACAATGGTGTCCGAGAGGATAGAGGAAAAATGGGCAGGAGTCTGGATGTCTTATGCAGGAGATGTTTGTTTACCATCGGTGCGGGACCCGGACACATGAACTCCAGCCATTGCGCTAGTAAATAAAGATCTTCTTCTTCTTCTAGTCCTATCATGTCAAGTCTATCCATGCTTCTACAGAAGAGGGATAAATACCCTTTGTTTGTCTTACCATACCCTCGTACTCATTTCGTACAGAAGGTCTGGATCTTCACAGTTGAGCTCCGTTTTCAGGTGGGAGGGGTGAACTCCTTTAAAGTTTGAAACGATTGGATATGATTTGACCCTATCGCTAGCGTTTGGTCGTGAAGTATGTAATGTGCCCGAGTGAGTGAAGTATCAAATGCTATCACCTAGAACACCCGCCTCTTCCACTCGCTGAATGGTAGGTTGAAATTCAACCGATGTAACGCGGCCACTGAGATCAGGCCCAGACGTAACATGTAGGGAAATGATAATTGACCGGAGTTTACGGAGGGCTAAGGCCAGGCTAGTGTCATACTGATACGCAAACAAAACATTCAGTGGCTGAGGGAAGGCGCCTGAGCACCTACGACAGAGATAGTACAACTGTACAGCTTGACCCACGGCTAGTATGACTTTACTGTGTGACACAGTATGATTTTTTTATTTTTTTTATTTAACCTTTATTTAACCAGGAAAGTCCCGTTGAGATTTCTAATCTGTTTTTCAAGGGAGTCCTGGCCAAAACAGCGGCACAAGTCAATACAATTTAGAATACAGGACAGATTTCGAGCAACAATTTCATAAAACTATTTAAACATTTACAAACCATAGATTTCATTTCCAAACCTTTGAGCAATAGTTTAAACTGTCCTATTGGAACCAGTTCCTTGAATTTCCAGTCCTTTTATAAATTGTTCCATGTTGTGGGGGCAGAATACCGAAATGCAACCTTACCAGATTCTATGCGAACACTTGGTACAGACAGTAGCAGTGATTCTTGAGAACATAAAGAATACTGTCCAGTCGCTCTTGGTTGAATAAATTCACAGAGGTGGGAGCAGACGCAGAATACCCTTATAAATGAGCATAAACCAGTGAGTGAGTCGACGAGTGCTGGCCAGCCCACACGTGTGTAAAGTTCACAGTGGTGTGTACGAGGCTTACAATTTGTGATAAATCGTAAAGAGGCCTGGTAGACAGAGTCAAGCCGTTTCAATACTTGAGTTGGGGTAATCATATCAATAAATAACGATTTGATTTTATTCTCTAACAATAACAGCAAACAATTTCTACAATAGCCTCTGTGGGCTGAATGTTGTTGGCCAGTGGAGGGTAAAAACTACTCCCTGTTCACGTTTCAATATTAATTGGAGAAATAAGAAGTCTCAAATGATCTTTGCCCATTCACTTCAATGGCCGAGAGCTGCTGTTTCACCCAAAAGGGGACGGTAACCTTCTCTGTGACGTAGATGTTGCTCCCATCTACAAGGCGTCATGGATGAGTTGTTTCAGTAGGTTTTTACTGTTGTTTCTTTTCAAGCGCATCCACCTCAAAGCGTAAATCCATCCATTCATTAGCTTTCAATCGAATGGAAACAAGTTACTTCCACTTCTTGTCGCTGCCCCTGCTCTTTGAAAGAGCTGAGAAATGGGGAAGCTTTGAGGAGCATAGATGGGGCACATTCTACTCTTCACCATTGGTTAATACGGACATTGCCTTGCTGTTAAGCCATCACTCCCCATTCGTGTCTTTTGATTTGTGAAAACACCGTTTGCATAAGAAATCTCATTGTGCATTCATAAAGTTGGACACCGATGTGGAGTGTTAATAGCTTACTGTTGTTTGTTTTTCCCTTTCAGCCTAATTTTCTCCATCACCGCATTGTTCTTTTTTCAATCATGTCTTTGTCACTGACTCTGACACTAAAGAAGCCCTTTTAGAGCTTTGTTTTGCCCAAAGCCAGCAGATTAATTTCATTCGAGTGATTGATTTATTCTTTTTTTTGCGCTCATCTTTGATTGGGCCGCATCTGCTCCCCCAGCGCATCAGTATTAATGACAGTGCCAGGCGCGCCCTCGAGTGTTTTCATTTAAGACGACGCCAAAGTGACACCGCGATTATGGAGCTGGAGTGCAAAGCGTCGACTCCCATTTTGATGGCGTTTTGATGGCGTTTCGGTCTCCGCCTGATTGCCAAAGCACCTGCACGTCTCTTGGTGGCTTTCAAGGTTGTAAAAGTAATTTCACACAATAGTATTTGACAAATAATAACAGAGTAAACACCTTCCCTTCTATTTGAATTTAGATGAATCTCGAAGGTGTAACATTGAAATTGTGGGTAGCATGTTTGTGTTGGTCACCAAATAGAGGGAAATTATTATAGCAGAATGTTGGATATTTCACTTAATATTTCATTCTTATTTTCTTAGGGGCGATGGTGGCGCAGTTGATAGAGCGGGTTGTCTCATTCACCCTCTCATTCATACACTGGTGTATGATAAGAGGGTGAATGGGTGACTGGTTCCATGCTGTAAAGCGCTTTGGGCCTGATGAAGGTAGAAAAGCACTATATAAGTTGAGACCATTTACCGTTCTATTGTAAAGGCCTTTTCACACCATCGTGAAGATCTCCCATCTGCATCTGTCTTCGTAGAACACAACACAAGTCTCTTTTAGCAAGAACGACACTGTCAAGCCTAGAAAGACACTGTTGGAGCTACAGTAGTTTTTGACGACTGTGGGGGTCATTTACCGAGTGCTTGCTGATGTGAGAAAAGGACAGCGTGTGCAAAAGTGGATCAACACTATTGCTATTGTCCATCTTGCACAAGCTGTTTAGCAGCAGTCTCGATAAATTAGCCCGTGTTTGTACAACTGCATGTCCTGTTTCCACACAAGAGAGTAGGGCCGGGCAATTAATCGAATTTTAATCTAATCGCGATTTTAATAAAGGTCGATCACGATAATCGTGTGGTGTGTTTTAATCGAGGAGAAATGGCCAGTCCTGTCGCATTCTGGAAAAAAAATATGGACGGCGCAATGCTGCAGCGCCTGTCAGGTCAATCCCAGGGAAACACTCGGCCCAAACAAACAGGAAGCACAGGATGTGGCACATGTGGCACCAAGAGCAGAGGACCTGGTGATTTTAAGTGTAAAATCAGCTGCAAAGTAGCGCTAGCTCAGCAAATGGGCAAAACAGAAAGACACGAGGAGCCTCAGAGGAACAGGACACGAGCACACGGACGAAAAGTTGACCTTTGAAGATAAAACTATCGATCGCTATTTGGGCCATGTGGACTATTTTTGAGGCTGCAGCCGTGGATTAGCTGGATTTCTAACAGTGAATTGTAAGTTTGATCGTATGTTATACTTATGAATGCGCTGTTTACGGGTATTTCTTTATGTACATATTAAGACTTCACTCCATAAGCCGGGGTCAGCCCTATGTTCCCGGGTACCTATATGTTCCCCCACTTCTATTGATTAAGATTAGGCATCAGCCCACTATCCTTAAGGTTAGTGGCTATAGGGCAGGGTCAGGGTTAAGCTGCTTGATATATATATGACATTTCACTCTCATGACTTGTGATTGGTTGAAGTACCAACTCACCTACGGGGGAAAAAAAAATCGCACCCGGGGAACATAGGACCCGGGGAACATAGGTATGCACCCCATAAGCCGTGGCTTTGTGATGCTCTGCACTGAACACCAAACCATGCTCTAACTCTGTCTGCTTCTGACATTCTTCAAACATTCCACTTTTTTTGCGTCTCCTTTGCAGATGTTTGTGTGCTGTTGTGAGGGGATGTTGTACTGTGAGGCTAGAAGTGTGGAGTTTGTTTTTGCTGTTGAGTTACCTGCAGTTTTCAGTCCGGCCGCAGCATCTGTTTACTTGCTAGTCCAGGAAAGGCCACATTTATTGTTTTTTCTTTAAAGGAGGGGTATTATGCTTTTTTCAATCACATAGCACCAGTCTATAGCATACTACAATGATGACGTAACCTTCTGTTGGTCTGTATATGCAGTAAATTAAAATAACTGCCTTAAATAAAATTGCTCTCTCAAAATGGCTGTACTGAACGTCTTGAAATAGGCCTCTGTCTCTTTAAGAAGCTTTCCGACACGCCCCCTTCAGCACACTGCTGTGGCATCTAAACAACACTACTGTGCGGGGAGGGGGCTCTGCTGAGCTGAGGAACAGTGGTTGGTGGCTTGGCTGGTGACGAAAGGTCCAGAGGCGTCTCCAGGAGGTGGGGGCGTTCCTAGGAGGACTGAGGCATAGCTACACCTAAAATGGCTGCCGTCTAAGTTTTTACTGATTACTCAAAAAATATGTGAATGGGCCAAGGCAACACTCCAGGCATGTGTTTAATGAGGGAATGACATAATAACATGATATAAAGCTTGAAAAAGTCGATTTTACATAATACCCCCCCTTTTAAAACAAAAAAATCAAGATCGATCAATATGAGGAAAATAATAGTGATTTTTTTTTTTCCAAAATCGCCCAGCCCTACAAGAGAGTAGAGCGGGTTGTCTTGTGATCGGAGTGTCTGCGTACACTGGTGCTTGAATGAGAGGGTGAATGGGTGACTGGTTCCTTGATGTAAAGCGCTTTGAGTAAGGCGCTATATAAATGTGACCATTTACAAACAGAGCAGTGATTGCTCCATTGGAAAACTAACATTACTCTTCTCTTAACTCATATTGCATTGTCCAGTGTGTTTTATTTTTTCATACCTAAGAGTTGGACACACAACGTTGCTGTGACATGTCTCGTTTGATGATTTACGCATTTGAGTCGTTTTGTTTTGTTGCTCTTGTGAGTTCCCTTGCCTCCCCCTTTGGCAAACAGCTGCAATAATCCAAACCGTTTTGATGTGATAGGATTTGGTTGGTATCAAAATGATTCTTATTGTTCATTGATAAATACATTTACGTCTTGGTGCGGGAGAAAATGCTTAATGGTTTATTCAAGTTGATCAAAGTCTCACATTAATCTCAGTCTCTCTGCTGCGCGACAGTTGCCGGACTAAGGAAACACAGGGAAATAAAACAAACATTGCGTCTTACCTGAGCACAGAGAAATAAAACCCACACCCCCTGCTCAATGACATGATGACATACTGTACAGTATTTAGCTGGTTTGAGCTGGGATCAAACCACCATCCTTTGAGGCAGCGACTCGGAATAACAGATCAATCACCTTTGGTTTCTTCTTTCCATGTCCATATTTGACATCTCCAATGATCTTCCATATTTGAAAATGACGTTTGCTGAATGTGGGGCTTCCTACTCCCTACATCTGGCAGTGACAAAATCAGGAAACTCGTCTAGGTTTTGCAAAGTTGTTTTTACTGTCTGAAGATCACATTAGAATTGTATTTGCTTTTTACAAACTCTACAAACGGTTGTTTCTTCATCTAAATTTGAGAGGTGGCTGAATGTGTTCCCTCTTATCCACTCTCCAATGAACCGCTGCTGCTAATGCCCTCTAGTGTTCGCTCCATGCTGATGAATAGAGACATCCTTAATGGTCTTGATTTGCAGCACATTAACACATTTTCAGACACAGATACAGATTGCAAACACAGATAAATAATATTCTGCAAATTACCACAAACATGATATGTATGTGCCAAAAGCATAGACGCGACAGAATGACATAATAGCAAACCCGTTAATTGTCACAGAATGTTCCATAAAGGACCAAAAAAGGCTTTTCACACATATAACAGGACATAAACACTGATGGGAAAAATAGTAATAGATTTAACATGCAGATACAAAATAAGCCTTTTAAATAATAGCTGTTTTCTGTCTCTCTTAGTTTCGACAAGTCACAAGAAATATCCACACAGAATAATACCATGTTTTTTTCTATTAGTGCAAACATTAATTGACCTTTAACTTTTTGTGTTGGCAAAGAATAGATTAGATTTGTATCAAAGATTGACATGGAAGGAAAGACCAAGTGTTTTACCTGAAATATGTCAATCACAATATTAAATAGTGAAAACACCATTAGAAAAAAACTGTCAGGATCTATAAAACGATCTAAAAGCTCGAGGGATAAACAACGAATATGCTAAAGTGGTTCCCAACCTGGGGGCAGGCCTCCCGAGGAAGGGGGTCTGGCATTGCACTGGAGCCCAGCGCTTTGCCTGGTCAGGTCATAAATTATTTGAGCAAATAATAAATCATCAAAAGCGAAAAGACAACAGGTGCATTAAACACTCCAATTTCAGTTTATTTGTTTGAAATAAATAGCCTACTTAGCAATTATTTTCATGTTTTGTTACATTTGTGGGAGCCACAGCCCGACTACAGCAGGCGCAGGGTGGGCTTCAAGGAAAAAAAGTTGGAAACCACTGCGCTTTAAGATAAAAGATTTATTTTATTTGTCCGGAAAACATTATCGGACACACAGGCTGCCACATAAAAAACAAATGAAGCTTATGCGTGAATTGAATCTGGAAGACTAATTTCAGCGTCACCCACCTCCAGCCATTGATCGCGAGAGTCACACCTCCACCTCAGCCCATCAGCGCAGAGCCACACTTTCGTCGCAGCCAATCATCACCCTCGGTCCTGCGTTAAAAGCCTCCAGCGTCTGCTTCCCTGCTGTGCTGCGACCCACCTCCACCCCTTCACCACCTCTTCTATCCATGGCTTCACCCTGCTACAATCTTCACCGGTCTCCCATTCCACCACCAGTGTCCAGGCTCCGGAGGAAGACATCCCTAACGCTAACCTACCCAGCCATACTAACTTTAATTCGCATGTCAATGTCTACAATCGCCAAAAATATATATGTCAGTACATCTTTCTAATCGCTGCTTTTGTCTCTGTTTGAGTCTATCCAGGTTGAAATGCAATGACATAATGACAGGGACATACCACCACTCTGCTCTTTGGCCCGAGTTCAGGAGACCCACCGAAATGGGGAGGAATGAGTTCTTATACCTGTTTAGGTATCTCGTTTTGTCTTAATAGAGACTCTATTCCATCGATGGGAGCAGCTTTATACCGCCTTTGCTCTGCCCAACCCCGTCAGATCTTGGAAGCTAAGCAGGGAAGGGCCTGGTCGGTACTTGGATGGGAGACCGTTTGGTAACACCAGGAAGCCTGGGGTGAATGTAGTGAGTGAGTGAGTGAGTGAGTGAGTGGTTGGTGGTGGTCGGAGGGGCCGATGGCACAGACTGGTTGCCTCACCGAGTATGGAGTGAATGAATAATGACGACAGTGTAGCGCTTTGAGAAACTTGGTAATACAGGCTTGTAAAGCGCATTACAAGTGTAAGGCATTATTATTATTATTATTATTATTATACTGGGAGTGCAGGACATGGGATAAATGTTATGTTAATTTTTGTTTCGTGTGAATATACATTGTAATTTATTACGGAATGTAAACGTATTCAAAACATTTGCAGTGAGTAAAAGAACTGCCCTCCATCTAAATTGAAAGGGCTTTTCAAATGCACAATCACAAAATTAGGATAAACATTTAATTAAAAGCCAAAAAGAAACATTATTCAATTATTCATTCATGTAAACATCAAAGACCCTGAGAATCTGGAATCTAATCCTCCTATTTATATGATCTAAATGCTAGTTTCAAAGTAATGCCTCGTGCTAAAAGCGTAGAATACACCATATACAATTACATAATAGCAAATCCATTACCTCTGAAAATAAGCCCTCAGAGTCCACACAGTAAGGCTTTTCACACGCTCCATCAAAACCTCTGCTGCTCATCTGACAGTAACTCAGCCGTCGTATCATTACCACAGAGCTGTCGAAATGTCCAGTCCGCGCTGCCGCTCTCATCCTGATGGCACCGGTCGTGAAAAGGATGAAAAGTGCCCTCTGCCTTTTTTTTTTTTTTCCAACCTCGGGACAAATCACTCCAGGAATAACAAGGAGGCCGGCTCGGAAAAATCTGAAATCAGTTACTGCGCCGCTGAGGAGAGTGAACTTTTCGAACTTTCCCCCTGACCTTTTGTACCGCGGTGAGTTTAGATGCAGGAGTCAGACTCAGGACTCCGTGTACTTTCTAAGATATCGAGGGGCCAGGCCTAGTGACCTTATTTTCCTGTTTGCTTTGCTGAACGGAAATTGAGTTTCACAGGTTGTGGTAGGTAGGGAGGGGTTAATTTCTCCTGCCATGAGATCTCAGGATATTTGTTGCCCAATATAAAATAAGACAACATGGCTGCATGAGTTACAGCTACACACAACAACAATTTAAACACTTTAGTTTGTGTTCTCATTTTTCATGGGGTGAACTCAAAGACATAAAGCATTTTCTACAAACACAATAGAACCATTTCTCCCAGATATTGTTCACAAATCTGTCAAAATCTGTGTAAGTGAGCACTTCTCCTTTGTCAGAGATCCATCCCACCTCACAGAAGGGGCATATCAAGATGCTGATTAGATGCATGGATATTGCACAGGTGCCTTAGGCTGTCTACAATAAAAGGACGTGTTCAGTTTTGTTTTACTGGGGGTATCTTCATAGAGTTGATCAAGTTGTTGATATGGACATTGGACAACGAACACAGGTGCATTTTATTGAAGGCGTTCTGAATGACATGTCTCCCATTGAGCATGTTTGGGATGCTCTGGATACAGTATGACAGATGGAGGTCACAGCAGACACTGACGAAGCAGCTGAGAAAGCCTCGAGATGGCCTTGCATTCAGAGAGGAGACCCATGGGGGTCAGCGAGTGCCACCTGGACACAAGCTGAGGTCTGGTCAGCCACGGCTGGGTCAGCTGGGTCGCCTGGGTGGGTGTCTGATGTTGAAAGACCCGAAATACTCGATGACCCCAGGTTACATCAGTGATGGTGTGTTCAAGAACAATGTCTTGAGAGCAAAAACAATAGTGTGTTTGTTGTTGAGTGTATTTGAACAACTGGATCTAAAAACACTTCCTCTCAGAGTCAACTTATCTTGTCTATGTCCAGTTCTTACTTATTGACAGATATAATAGCTCTAAAGTTGGTAGAAAAGGGTCAATGTTAGCAGTTATTGTGCAGCCGTGCAGCTGGTTAAAGTGATAGTCTGTAAGATTGCAAAATGAGGAGAGAGACAAATTTAAAAAGTAAACGATCAAGCTCCCTCCCCTTCCCTCCTTTAGACATTTAATTAATTAATTAAGCTAAAGTGAAAGTGGGTTCTTGTTTGTAGCCTATAGTTGAAAGATTGACTGTTAACATATACATAACAGTAAGTTTGTAAAATGTACGAATAAACAAATCCATGTCATCATTGTGAGATTGTGCCAGTGCATTAATGACGGTTTGGAATCCTTTTGTCTAAATGATTGCACTGCTCGTCGACTTAATGTGGAAATAGGTTATGTTTAAACAGAGGACGGACATGTTGCTGCCCTAATTTAAGCTTTAGTAGCATTTCTTTACAAACTGGTCAATTAGTTTTCGTAGATACAATGCAAACGTATGACTCACCAGTTAAGTAATAAGCCCAATGCCCATCTCGACTGCGCATGCGTGAATCCGTGAGGTTGAAAATTTTTGGCTACCAAACAAACCGCGCCGCCATTGAATTGTATGCGATAGTGGCTGGCGAACGTGAGTTTTATTCTTTGTCGGCGTTGTTTTTAAGGCTTTAATTAGCCTCATTTTGGTAAAATAGAATGACAGGTGCACTTTGTGCCATGTTTAACTGCTCAGCTGGCGTTTATAGGCTTGAACGGTGGCGGAAAAAGCACCTTTGTAAAGCTCCACCCAGCCCGCTCAAGCACGGAAAGAAGAAATGTGGTTGTAAACCTCCGTTCATTCTTCACAATTTCCCAACTGCAAAGAAAGATCCAGACGGACGTAAAAGATGGACCAAAATTGTAAGTTTCTTGATCACATTAATTTTGTCAATATTTTGAAACCGAGGGGACACAGACGGAGGCTCAGGGCACCTGCTCTGTAACAGGGGAACAAGTGAAAAAACAGTCAGGAGATGGGATCTGCCCGACACAAATCGTTTTTTTTTTTTTTTTTGCTCATTGTCACTTTTTAAATCATACGGATTATTCCAAGAATCACAGAGAAACGTTTCTAAGAGGTGTTGTCGTTAAATACAGTGGTTAAATTGCTGCATGTAAAATTAGCATCGATTAGCTGCGTCGTAGGCAGTCATATCACTTCACTTACGTCAATGCGGCCAAAGCAACACTTTATTCAGGCTATTTGTGTTTTGTTGGCAGGGTTGAGAGTAACGCATTACAAAAGGTAGCGGATTGCAGAAACATATCACGTTTATTAGTAACTGAGTAATACAAGATATTGCCTTATAAATTACGGCAATGGGGGGATTCTCTGTTGGGCAACGCAAAAAATGTGTTTCCTATGTAATAGAAATAAAAATTCTATGGTGAGTCAAAACGTTGTTCACAAACAGAGCATTGTAAAAGATATGAGATTTAAAAAAAATAAACAGCTGTTTGCCCACCATTCATCAAAACATCCGGTGAAAATCGCGGAAAAAAAACAATAACAGAGATCCTCCCAATACATTCTACGTTACCGTCGCAGTAAACCCCCTTGCTTAAGAAATGTCCCACCTGTCTTTAGCTACTCGGTGTTGCTTCTCTCTGTCCCTCCCGCTTTCCTAACTCGCTCTTTTTAGCCTCAGTGCGACGCACATCTCCAGCCAAACCTTAATGCATGTGGAATTACGTACCTAAGCTTAACTTTAGTGTCCCAGCAGAAGACTGTGTCATTTGATTGTCAGTGTAGTGGCTGTCAAATGACACAGGCTATGTGTTTAATAGATTGAATAGAAAGCATTCAAACATAGATTGATTTCAGCTGCAGACCAATAATATTGATCTGTAGCTATTTAGTTTAGTTTAGATGTTTAAAGTAAACTAAACTAAACAGATGTGTGTTCAGATTTCTTATTCACAACTCATATTTTGCAGGTCAACCGTCAGCTGCTTCAGATAGGCAAACCAGCCAAGCCTTGGGAGCCAACAAAGAATAGCAGAATTTGTTCAGAACATTTCCCTGGCGGAGCACCTTCAAAGGAGTACCCAGATCCATGCTTGAATCTAGGTACGCATTAATTATTTCAAAAAGGTCAAGGCAAAGAGTCACACCTGGGCAATCAGGCAATCTTTTTAAATTCTGGTATTGATGACAATAGAGCTCTCAAAGCAGATTATCTTGATTGTTTCATACATTAAAACAGTAATGTTAGTTGTTTGTTTTTATCCATTTGAACAGGTTACCATGATATTCGCAGTCTAAGCAGCTCTAAGAAACGGAAAGCACCTACAGTCAGAACAACTCCACCTTCAGCACCTCAAAGAAAGCGAATGGAGCACTTTGGTGAGTGCATTAAAAGTGCTTTTCTCTGAAAACATCTGCATTAAGAATTTTAAGTCATATACTTAATAGCACATGTTGATACGTGAAAATTGATATGGAGCTAGGGTTAATTGACAAACCTTTTTGTGTGTTTGATATAATGGTTAATTGACGGTACCATATTTTTCTCTAGTGGACAACTACATGTTAAAGGAATAGGCCACTGTTTTTATATACTGAGATATGTTCTTACCTTAGCTTAGATGAATTGATGCGTAACTGTCTGGTCTTTGTGCGTGCGCTCAGTCACGCAAATGTTGTTTGCATTTAGCCTCTCCCAGCAAAGGTATAGCTCCAAACGGTGGTGAAGTTAGAAGCTACCAAGCTGTTCCACGTTTTCCCTATTTAAATACAGTTACGTGAGCCTTTACATGATCCAAGTCTATTTACACAAAATTAAACATGTCGATTTTCTAAGTGGATAAAAAGGGGTACCATATATGTAAGGCGTACTACTGTGCGGACGTCGAAGTGCTCCTATGTTATTACGCCTTACAATGTAGTTCCCCTTTTTATCCGCTTAAAAAACTGTATGTTTCATTTTGTGTAAATAGAGTTGTATCGTGTAAAGGCTCACATATCTGTATTTAAATAGGGAAAACGTGGAACACCTTGGTAGCTTCTAACGTCACCCCAATTTGGGGCTATACCTATGCTGGGACAGGCTGAACGCTAACAACATTTGCGTGACTGAGCGCACGCACAAAGACCAGACAGGTACGCATCAACTTGTCTCAGGTAAGGTAATAACATATCTCGGTATGTACAAACGGTGGCCTATTCCTTTTAAAGTTTTTAATATTTCTGTCATTATGTGTTCATCATGATTTTTTTTTTTAATTAACTTTTCTTTTCTAGAATCAGCGCTCCAAGAAATCCAGCAAGAGCCAGTGGACTTGTTTCGCATGGATCACAATTACATGCAAGAAGAGAATGCACCTGAATCTCGGTGCAATGATCCTAAGTGCATGTCCAAGTGTGAACCAGTGCGTGACCCTATCCATGAGTTGGATGGTGCACCTACATATGAGCCTACCACAAACAATGCATGTCAAGCATGTGCTGAGAAACAAATTGAACTTGATCAACTAGCTGCAAAGATTAAAATGCTGACAATTAATCAGAAGTCAAAGAAAAACTATGACCGGTGTGATAGTTTAGTAAACACAGACCATCATGTACGGAGTCACACTGGCTTGCAAAATCGTGAAGTGTTCAATAATATGTTGGAATTTCTGACACCCAAAGCCCGTCGTATGAGTTATTGGCATGGCCCAAAAAGAATTGTTGCAAGTAAGATTAGGAAATACAAGAAAACTCCAACAAAATCTGGACCAAAAAGGAAATTGTCAATTAAAGAAGAGTTTGTAATGGTGCTTATGAAGTTGAGACTGGGTCTGAAAAATCAGTTACTGGCTGCCATTTTTAACACAACAGATTCCAGTTGTTCTCGAGTGGTGCACACATGGGTTAGGTTCCTGGCACATGAGTTGAAGAATCTAGTATTCTGGCCTGGAAAAGAACACATCAGACAGGTGATGCCAGCAACCCTTGCACGTTCATACCCCAACCTGCGCTGCATTATAGACTGCAGCGAAACCTTCCTGGAGAGACCACGTGACCTTAAACTCCAATCTGCAACTTGGTCTGATTACAAGCACAGTAACACGCTAAAATACCTAGTAGCCATAGCTCCTAATGGGCATATTTCATTCATTTCACAGGCATGGGGAGGGAGAACAACAGATAGATACATAGTTCAAAATTCAAAGTTTCTTGACTTGATTGAGCCCTATGACACGGTTATGGCTGATCGTGGCTTTCCTATACAGGAAGACTTGCTATTCAGAAGGGCATCTCTTGTAATTCCACCACCCAGTTCAGGGAAAGAACAAATGTGCAAAACAAATGTGGCAAAAACCAAACAAATTGCCAACACACGCATACACGTTGAGCGGGCCATTAATCGATTAAAGTGGTTTAAAATCATCAGCAGAACACTTCCCATCAGTATGGCATATCTGTTTGATGACATATTGCTCATCTGTGCAGCTATTTGTAATCTTCTCCCTCCTTTGATTGTCTGAATGGCAATTATCTTTGTTCCACTGCAAGTAGTACTTTACAATCAAAATGTTTTATTTTACAACAAATGTTACAAAACTTATTGCTTATGAACAATATTTGCCAAAGTATTTCTTGTCTCTTGTCATTGTATTTGCATATGAAATGTCAACCAGTAAATACATTTATAACACAACAGATCACTGTCTCCTCAAAGATTAAAGGATAACTTAACCTGTACAAAGTCATGAGTTCAATTAGTGTAATATTGTCAGTGTAGGGGAGAATACTTAGAAATTATTTTTAGTTACTGAATACTTGTCTTAAAATGTATTTTGTGACGTATCCCGTTTGTCTAATTAGAGTACTGTATTCTTAATACTTTAAATACTTTTAGAATACTTTCACATTGATTGTCATGTTTATGCATAAATATGGCCTATAATCACAAAAATGAAGACTACGATTGTTGGAACACTTGTTATAAACGCACCATTAATTAGGAACTCTTTAACTCTGTTGGCCAATGGAACAGCAGATACAACATCATGTGACACGTGCAGTGTTTGTATGAACAGTGGCAGAAAGCATTTAAATCATTTAATTTTAGGAGTAAAAACAGGTCAACGTTAAAAGTTATTTCTTACTAATGTGCAATATGTAACTAAAATTTAATGATTGATACTGGGATGTATTCCCTTGATGGAAAGTAACTATTTCAAATACTGTCAAATGAAAGAGTAACTTTACCAGAATACAGTTACATGCATTTAGAATACAAATTGAGTATTTAGTTACTCCCAGTACTGAATATTGTTATGAAACCACATTTATGATTACAACACAAGTTATTGATTGTGAACATGTAAAACTTTATGTTTTTGTAACTAGAGCTGGAGCCACTACACGTCTGAAGTAGAACTCTGAAGCCTGGAAGGCTTCATGCCAGAGCTTCTCCTTGAACTGAATCCTTTCAATATGAATGCCCTTTCCCAGATAAATCACAAAATCACACCAAAATCTCTGTGTCACTCCCATTTGTACTTGTACTTGGGTGAAGTACTTGTGGTTTGGATTCAGTTTACCATTTGTTAAGTAGTCCAAATCCATTTCCACGACGGACTTACCAGCTTGTTTATAAGGACACTTCACCTCCAAAATGCCCAATCCACAGCAGTCACAGGACACTAATCTGTCTGGTGAGGCTGCAATAAAACATGCATCAGGCAGGATAAAAATACCAGATTTTTCCACTTTCATGTTTTGGTGGAACTTTTTCTGGGAAGCTACATAACAGTCCACAGCGGCAGGTTCATTTTCCCGGCCATACTTAAGCTGGATTATGTCAGGGTTCAGTTGTTTTTCCCCCAAAATGGTGTCCAGTAGAGATTCGGAAACCAGTGCATTCCCAGTCCTGTGTCCGGTTAAAACACTATGTGCATTAGATGCAGTGACTCTCCCCCGTCTGTGCAGAAACCACAGTTCTGAGGTACTCTGGTCTCGTGTTGCCTCATGTAGAGCATGTACTTCTTGTGCAGAGTACACTGGCAGCTGCTGAAACATTTCAGAGGCCGAGTTGTATTGTTTGGCAAGCTCTGGGAGGGTCAGTGGCAATGAATGTTCTAATTCAACCTCAACAGTATGTGCAACATTGACATCAGTTTCTGGTGTGTACGTAGGCTTTACATTTGGGAGTGCATACTGAAATGCAACGGCCAAAGAGATAGCAGGGTAAAAAACTGCTGTCAGCTCATCCAAACTCGGGCTCTCAGAGTCATTAGTACTCCTCACAGTTGAGAAGAGAGCCCTAGATACCTTAGTTGCTTCTGCGGAACTGGTTGATTTAGGCTTCCTGAAATGTGGTTTAATAAAGAGCATGTCCTGGCACTTTACATTCTCTAGGTTCTTCAGAGCAGGTGCCTTCCACACATTGGGTTGGGAAGTGCAAGGGAGGACATTACCAGTGGTTAGACCATTCTGCCAGGCATAATCCACTTTGAAGAGCAGTGCAGCTACATGATTGCATGTTGCACCCAAACTGTAATGAACAGAATACACAGAAAATTTAACACTGATCAAATACGCTGATGACATGGCCTTGGTCGCACGTCTCACTAATGCTCAATCGGTGGCTCACTATGTAAACTCAACAATCGTGCTCATGAAATGGTTTTAGGACAGTAACTTGTTAATGTATTTTATTATGTTGCCGTGTGTGAGCAAGCCAAAGGTAAATTTCTGCCATCATTGTGCATGGTAGACAATAAGGTTTTTCTCTTCTATTCTAAAAAATAGAGAATTGCTCATAAAATACACACACACACACATATAAATATTAGAACAATTATTTTTATTACTTGTATGCATTTATAGTTATTCAAAGTTGCCAAAAAATACAGACCAGGAGTTAGGGAAAAAATCATGTAAGTTGAACACTTACCCAGCAAAACAAGAACAATATGCACTGCAAATTGCCCCGGTCTTCTTCTGGAAACACACCCACAACTTGTGTGGTACTGCTCTTATGCTTTGTGAAGGTGTGCATGTTGCTTTCAGCACACAAAGGTCTGGATCAGCATCGTCTCGGTAGAACACTTCTTGGATCCACGACTCTTGGGAAGCAAAATAACTAAATGCCTTTCCTAGAGAAAAAAAATAATAATGTAAATCTAGATATCAAATCGATGCATGTAGGTGGTTCTACCAAAAAGAGCTCATAGTCTGGCCAGTTATAACTTGTCTTTATTTTTTTACATTAAAATGCAAAGAAATGCATAAATAAAAAAATATATTCCTCCCTCACTACTTAGATTTATAGGTCTTACCCACTGGACAGGACACCGATTTGTTTTTAAGGATGGCCTCATACTAAGTAGCCATGGTTTAGTCCTTTGACTTGAAATCCACTGGTAAACAAAAGCAGAAATATTTCTGCTGCCATATTATTGTCACAGGCACTATCCTTTATTAAATCTTGGTCAGTTACTTCATTTTTAGATGTTTGTATCACTGATAGCTACTTCTCATTCTTTCTCATACGTCACCGGGGCAAACCATAATCTCCGCTAGTATATATTCAGTTTTCGGGAAATAATCATGAGCTAAATTAAAAGTAATTTTGAGCTAGCAATGTGAAAGTGAGTTGCAACTTTTTAATGACTTGCAATATTTGTTGTAATATTGATTGTGTTCTATAAACTGCAAGCATGCAAATTAGCATGTCTGTAAACTTATAAAAACAAACGTCACACCCACCTTCCTTGTAGTCATTACGAAGCCGGTGAAGTAGCGATTTCTCATCCCTGTTTAGCAAATATTCTGCAATATCGGCTGACATGCACGGTGGCCACAGTTTTAAACCCCGAACTTCATCCAACCACCCGTCTGTTGCCGTCAAGGGGTCAGCAATCTGTTTATCTCCAACAGTCAACAAGGCCAGGTAGTCAGTTTTGACAGCATCTCTCTCCTCCTCCTTCGTCAATACTACCGGTAGTTTTTGGATCGATGCCGCGTATGCCAGGGCTGCCAGCTCTTCTTTTCGTTTCTGTCTATTGCCGTACGCAGTCCTGGTTGTAACAGGCAATCCACGGCGACTACAAAAACGCTTTAAATCATCCACTTTCCACCTGTTGAAATGGTCCAACTCATCGATCACTTCGTTAAACTCCGCCATCTTTAACTTTGTTTGGTAGCCAAAATAAATTCCATTACCCATAATGCAACGGGCGACCCGAGATGGGCATTGGGCTTATTGTGTGTTTGTCTATTCATGACATGTTAATGAGGTGAGAAATGTCTCTCATTTAAAATGCTGTCCAATGTTCTGTTATAATTGGCCATAGCACCAGCTGTGGTTCATTTACATTACATGTTGTTTTTCAGCAATTCTTCATTTGGAAGCCAAATTGAAGTATGTATTGAAGGGTTGAAATAGCTCAGCCAAGTCCTGCAGTTTCTCATTACACTTTCACCAAATGTCAATGTAATTATTTTTTATCTTTTATTTAAGCTAATTTCAGGTTAGTATTTTTTTTTTTTTTTTTTTCAACTTTTAAGTTGCAAAAACAAACTTCGGGCTTTACATTTTTTACTTCTCAACATATCCTTGAGAATCAAGGTCAAATGGAATTGACCTTGATTGGCCAATTCCATTTTATTATGTTTTCTCTGATAATGAACATTTTTGTCGCTTCACCGCTAACTTTAAAAAACAAATCCAGTTTTCTGCAAATGTTTATAACCAGGATTAAGGGAGAGTGGGTTAAGTCGAGCCAGTGGGTACTGTAAGTTAAACCGCCCATTATATTTTCAAAGTAAAGTTTTTTTAATTTTTTTATGTAAGATTATAGATTTGATCTTTACATATTTTGAACGTACCAGACAAAACAATTGGCCGTAAAATAACACAACGTTTTATGAAAAAAGACACAATTTTTGCTAAAACATTAACACAATTATATTTAAGATTTCTTTATTTTGGTAGGGACAGTGAATGTTAATGAACAAGCCACACTGGATTGTAGCCTTGGGCTAATTTCCATCCGTCATCCCCCATGCACACTCTCAAACACACTCTCATTCATCCTGGCCTATTGTACATGTTTTTAGTGGTAGGGGAAACCGGAGTACCCGGAGGAAACCTATGCAGACACGGGGAGAACATGCAAACTCCACACAGAAAGGCCCCGTCTATGTTGTGAATCGAACCCAGACCTTCTAGCTGTGCAGCACGAGCACTAGCCACTGTGCTACCGTGCCGCCCTCAGTAATATATATATATATATATATATATATATAGTTTCACTTCCTTATTGCTTATATCAATGGGAAATGAATCAAACTGCTATGGAACTTTACCTCTATCTATGTCACTTCCTGTCAGTAGCTTAAAAATCTTCTGGTTTGGGTAGAGGTTCTGGGTTTGGTAGAAACAGACAGATTAAAATTAAATATTACATACAATTATTTGCAGATGGTGGTATAATGCTGTATATATAATTTTTTTCCGCATAAAATTCTAAATGGGAAACATAACAAAAATAAGATTATATGATGATAAATCCTTTATGCCATTTTTGTAATATCATAAACGATTCATATTAATGCACAAGCAAAGACTCGTGCATCGGTTTCTTGCATGAGTTTATGTGATGTTACTTGAATGAGAGATAAGGGGTAGGTTTTTTATACATTCTTTGAACTTCTTCCTACTCCTTTTGAGCATAATTAGTTTTGTTTTGTTTTCTTTCTTCTGTAAAAATGTTTGAAATACTTTTCTGCTCAAATGAATAAATAAAATGCATGAAAATGAATCTTTAGTGTCAATTTCACCTTTAAATCTGGGGGTTCAATTTACCAATTTAAGACCTGGTTCAGCTTACTCTACATAGAAAATGTGCAGGGTTACGGTGGGAGTTAAGAGGTTAAACCCTTACATTAGAGACGATTTCTGACGATGCAAACAAATGGAAAACATCCCAAAATCTATGTATATAGTAAAATTGTGTATGTATTGTTTTTACACAACCACCAAAGCAAAAAGTGGCTCAACTTACCCGACTCTCCCCTGTCACTTTTGATGCCTTTTGTAAGCAGTGCACAAATCTACAGAGAGTGAATCCCCAAATGACTGGATGACCGCGCTCCAGCCGTTTATTGACATTGCTCCATCTCGTGTGTCAGGGCTTGAACTTGGATTCCCTCACTGGACCTCTCCGGGCTTCATTCCTCGCGTCCCACCAGAGCCAGAGGGGCGTGCCGCGGCTTTGGCCCTGACCCCCCTCCTTCACCTGGACCTGGGCGTTTTGTTTGAAGCCAGCGGAGATCAGATGTTTTCCCTCGTTACACCTCCCATCGTTATGTCCTCCTCTCGTCCACATCAACCTAATGAGACAGTGTTTAATGTCCGGAGCCCCTCCTCTTCCCCCCCTATCCGAAAGCTGGGACGGGGTGTGTTGGTAAGCCCCGGTCCAAATTACCCCCGTGTCTGGTACGGGGAAGACACCTGGGTCCTCGCGGTGGCCGAGGGGGGGTTGGATGATGGGGTGAGAAGA
Organism: Neogobius melanostomus; assembly: GCA_007210695.1. Lineage (NCBI taxonomy): Eukaryota > Metazoa > Chordata > Actinopteri > Gobiiformes > Gobiidae > Neogobius > Neogobius melanostomus. The sequence goes on from VHKM01000015.1 coordinate 298,907, forward strand.
GGAGCAGCTGGAGGAAGTTAAAGAGCAAAATGCAGAAGGGGGGGGGGTCTCTTTAGATGTGAGGGGCGGATCAGTTTGGACATCAGGGGAGTCAATGGGGGTCCCGGGAGGTTCTTTTGTTTGAGGGCGTGTGGGAGAATCCGCCCGAGATGCCTGGAACTCCTTTGTCCAGTGTCCAGAAATGCAGACACATATTATTGCAGCATTGTTTGAGGTAGGTTTGGTAAAGTTGTTTAAAGCAGTACTAAGTAACGTGTTTACCTTTATAAATCCTTTTTGTAGTTCCTCTGGGGGTAATACAAGTGTTAATGGGATGATTGGAGGGTCTTTCATCTCCCCCTGGTGTCTCTGGCCAGAAAACCATGCTTGCAACTTGACTGCCACCGGGGCGGAGCAACCAATACACACTAATAGAATCACAGAGAAGAAGCTAACAGGCTAACGGGCAAAGCTAACTGTGGGCTAGCGCCACTTTAAACAGTATTTACAGCCAAGTTTGAGTGAAAAAAAATATTCCCATTGTATAACTGGATGTACAACACCCCTCTCTCCCTTCACCTTTTCTGTCAGCGTAGTATTTACTCTCCAAGACATTTAATAAGTTAAAAAATCGTAACTTGCTAAGACACCTGCAGTTGCGCTTATGGCCTCTAGGGGCAAGAGTTACTTAGTACTGCTTTAACAAGGAAAGTTCGGAACGGCTTCTCCACCCATCAAACCTGGGACCTTGAAAGGCAAAACCACAATTAAATCGGCCCACCAAGTCCTGTAATAGTTTTTCAGAAAAGGTGTTTTTTAAGTTCGTTTCAGGTTGTTAGTCAATTTGAATTATATTTTTATTTGATGTGAGAAACTCCACACAGAAAAAGAGCAAAAGTTTTCCTTCGCTTTCCCGCATTGTCTCGTGTTTTGTTTTGACACGCAACTGCAGATCTTATAGAGTTCGGGAAGGTGATGTCATATCGCTAAGCATTATGGGATTAGCGGCAATTGTAAACTAATGGAGATTTGAAAAGTTAAAATACTGGAGTTATTGTTCACATTAAAACACTTGGACACCACAGTGTGTTAGATGTATTTACCAGCAGTAACTCAGCAGCTAACGGAGCTGTTCCACGGCTTTTTTCTCCACTTTTTATGCTGTTTTTAGCTAATGTTAGCCAATGGAAATGTATGCTAACAGTTGCAAAGATGGCAGATCTCCATGGTAACTGTGAAATTTCCCGAACTCTATACACCAACTTCCAACTTGATTTGGTGCTGCATTTTATTTGGGGAGAGTTTGGCATTTTTTTCATTCAGACGTCAAAACAAACCATTTAAATGCACTTGTGACTTGAGTTGATTAAATTGTAATAACTAATATACTGCTGTATTTTGTTTAATATGTTATATGCCTCAGTTACTGAAAAAAGTAATACATTTCTGTATTCTGTTACTTTTGTAATACGTTACCACCCAAGTACCACCAGGCCTAGACCAAAGGTCAAATCAGGACAAAACCGTGTCTCGAAAAGAGTCTAGTATAGGGCTCTTCTACCATCCGGGTACTTTCAATGCGCCGCAGATGTGGAGGTGAAAACAATGGCGGTATTAAACAGCGTTTTTGCCTGTTGCGCGGTCGGATGTTCCATTTTGTCGGAACTACAGCTTCAATCTTGTAAACTGAGTAAATTTTATGATTAGAATCGACGTCTGCAGATCTAAACACATTGTGTGGATTATGTTTTAAAGTTTAACGTAACTGTGCCGGACACATCAGGCTCTAAATTCTACCATTTACTTTGCTTTAAACATAAAATAAATTGTTAATCAAATGTTAAATGTCATGACATGTGTTAGCTAAGTCATGCTTTAGCTAAATCTAAAGCTGAATAAACTAGACAGAACGTCGCCTAAAAGCTTCTAAGCATTTTCTCGTCAGCATTACGTTTAACTTAGATCATGATTATTTCCCGAAAGGCGAAACATAAATGCGTGAAACTCAGCACAAAGTTACGATGGATTAGCGACGTGTACGAGGCTCCTCTGTTTGTACAAACATTCATCGAGACCAATTAAGTCCAATTTCTGTTTATATCAGACTTTTGCATCAATAGGCAGGTTATCATGGTAATCAAATCCACATTTCATCACAATCCGACAATTATTCACCTTAATAAATCCTCTCAAACAACCACCCAATATCAGCGTCTCCCATTGTTTTCAATGAAGCGAGAGCGCTGTGTTCACCTCCGCTTGATTTGTGACGTAACACCGTAGAGCCGTATAGACCTAATATATGTCCTATGTGTAAACTTTAGGGGTAAACCATAACTAATACGTAACAAAAAAGAAAAGAAATCAAACTTAAAGGAATAGGCCACTGATTTTACATACTGACATATTATGTTCTTACCTTAGCTTAGACGAAAAATCAGTGGCCTATTCCTTTAAATGCATTACTTACCAATTCAAAAATATGTCAAAATAATTCTCCAATAAGGAAAGGTATTGTGTCGCCCCTTTTATTCATTTTGGCATTTTATTACACGTGTCAGCCATCGTATCACTTTGGGACATCAGATTAGTCCATGTTATTACTGGAGTCAGCAGGACGGGGCGTTGCTTTGGCGCAATTCCCCAAATGCCGCGCGCTCCGGCGGAAAGACAAAGGGAAACCGGTGACAGAAATGAATGAACCTGGGCTAATGGCCATCACTGTCTCTCCGCGTGTCTGCGGAGGACTGCGGGGTTATGAGGAGCGAGGGTAGAGCCCTTCACGGGACGATCTGACCCCCCCCACCCCCTGGATATTGGAGCTCAGGTGTCTCACAGCTGGTCCGCCGAGCCCCCCCGCCTTCCTGACCCCGCCGCCTGGACACAGCTCAATACACTATTAGCCTCTGCGCTTGACCCGGCCCTCCACACTCACAACCCACTGTCTGGAGTTACTGTTTGGAAGAGCGCTGCATTAGAAACAAGAAGATGTGGAGCAGAGAAAATGTCTGGACTCAAGCCTTTTGTCCAGTTACCTGAAGAATAGTGATATATAACAGTTAATGCGTGCAGAACTGGCTGGATGATCGGAATACTGATGAGCTTTTTGTAATTGAGTCCAAGCAGCGCTGGAGTCCAGGAACGTTTAAATGCTTGTTCTATGGTTTGGATTATGACAAATATAATGCTAGCAAGAGTGTCATAATGATTTGCAGAACAAGAGACTTATGAATTATCCTCAATTTCAGTGGGTGTAAATACTGTATAAATGGGTGTAAATATACATATCTAAAACATTTTATGATGATGAGGGCGGCATGGTAGTACAGTGGACGGGGCTTTTCTGTGTGGAGTTTGCATGTTCTCCCCGTGTCTGTGAAGGTTTCCTCCGGGTACTTCGGTTTCCCCCACCACTAAAAACATGTACAACAGGCCAGGAGAGTGTGTGTTTGAGAGGTGTGGCTTGTTCATTAACATGCACTGTCCCGACCAACTAGACTAAATAGACCAAATAAACCAATGAAGATGTACCGACACTGTTACATACGGCGTGCCTAATTTTCTATGTATTAATAGTCTTACAAATCAACAATCGAGAGTGTTCAAATCTGAATCAAGTGGTCATTTATTTTCCCGTGCACAGGGAGAACACGACATCACCAAAAGCAGGCAACATGTGCTGAGCATGTCCTCTGCCCGAGGACATGCTCAGCACATATTTATACAACCATTAAACATTAAAAGTGAAAGGGTGATAGCCCAGGCGCTGCTCAGACAGCGGTATCTCAAAATTCTAGCAGATTCCATAGTGAAGTGTCGAGGCCCTCTTCTAATCCGTCTGTGTGCTCAACTTAAGGATAGACGACACGTGATAAAACCATTTACAGCTAACCTAGACCTGTCCTGGAGGTTAGTTGTCTTGTGTATTTTATTTTGTCGGTCCAACGCTTGAAACATCCGGTCTAGGAGTATATAGGGATGGCTCCTCCTCTTCCTCCCTCTCTGATTTCTGTGTCTTGAGAGAAGACCACGTTGGGTCGACTCCACATGCTATGGGCTAACGCCATTCATTTGATTCTGTCGCCAGGTACATTTTATATTGTATATCTCTCTGATTTCTGTGTCTTGCGAGAAGAAAATAAACGGAGCTGGAGCGTTGCTCACTCCCAACTCAGCCTGGGTCTTCTCCACATTAATGAAAGAACCATACACAACGCAGAGCAATACAACATAGGTCACACTGGCTCGAAACATTTCATGCAGATTTGAGAAACATAATTTATCTATTTATTGGTTTATTTGGTCGGGACAGTGCATGTTAATGAACATACATGGGTCTCATACATGTAAACGGGGTCAGCCCTATGTTCCCCGGTACCTATGTTCCCCCACTTCTATTGATTAAGATTAGGCACCAGCCCACTATCCTTAAGGTTAGTGGCTAGGGCAAGGTCAGGGTTAAGCTGCTTGATATGTATGACATTTCACTCTCATGACTTGTGATTTGTTGAAGTACCAACTCACCTACGGGGGGGGGGGGGGGGATCGCTTTCGGAGAACATAGGTATGGACCCCATGTAAACAAGCCACACCGGATTGTAGCCGTCGTCCCCCATCCGCACTCTCAAATGTTTTTAGTGGTTGGGGAAACCTACGCAGACACGGGGAGAACATGCAAACTCCACACAGAAAAGCCCCGTCCTTTCTGTGGGCATCGAACCCGGACCTTCTAGCTGTGAAGCACGAGCGCTAACCGCTGTACTACTGTGCCGTACAGAATTATTTATTGGCTCAACAACTTTGAGTATATGATTATTATGAGCTCGACCAACATCAGATTCAGTGCCACGCGCTGCTAGACTGAACTGTGGCATCACTGGTACAGCATAGGTCAAGTTTAGGATTTGAAATTAAGGGACATTTTCCGGCACCTGCTGCGAGCCGGCCCATCACCAAGCTCCAAGATGATGTAAAAATCATATGAATTACGATAGTTTATTGTTTCCCAGCCAAAACGGGACACTTGTCATTTTTGTTGTCTGCTCTAAACTTTTACTTGTGTGTTTGGTTTTAAGTCGGACCTCGTGTCTGTAATAAAGTGTTGTTGTTGTTGTTGATAATGATGATGCTGCTATTGTGCCCTAAATTTGTAGATAGTGTACGCACGGCAAAGTGGGAAAATAACTGCTCTTTCACCAACCAACCGATGTATTTTCTACTAAATAAAGATACAGAGCCCAAATGTGTACATATATAACCGGGGACGCTACCATCAATACTAACATTGGCTTCGGTTGCCGGTTTTTCATTTACACTGGACAATAACATCCATAGGAACCCATTTATAGTCCGCCAATTTATGATCAGTCACATTCGGCTGCATGTTTTGCTGCAATTTTCCGTACATCTTTTGTCATTTTACACATTTTCTTCTCAATAGTTGCCCAATTCAACTTTAAAACATCCACTTTACTCCTCTGCTTATTTGCAAATAGATGACAAATGCATCTATTTGCATTTGCTATTTGCTTACTGTTGCCTGCATGAACCCTGAGCTCTAACAAAGCTAAAAACAACAAACAATCTCCTGTTTGTAAGAAGTTATTTGCCTCTGAAATGCAAAATGTTGCGACTTGACTTTGAGGTTACATTCCCCATCACTGTTTCAAAAACCATCGAAAGGGTCACTCCATTTCCTAATGTGCTACAACAGCTGTTTAGTCTGTTCTTTCTCGTTATTCTCATTGTCGCGAATGACATTAGTGCTAAAATTACCTGCTTTTGTGCTGACTTTGAAGGCCACCCATGCAGCGTCTATGGAAGTATCTGATCATGCTTACAACCATGCAATTTCTTAAGTAAGCACTCGGCCACGCTTTTCCTTTGCCACTCTTTTTTTTTTTAAGCGCTGTGTCAACTAAAAAAAAGAACTGCAAGAAAAATATCCCCCTCTGTTTAATTGAAAACTCAATCAACCTCAAAGGAAAATAGTTTAGGCTAGCGCTACGTCGGAATCTTACTTGCCTTTCTTTGCAGCGTAATATGTTTGTTCAGCCCTATACCTTGGTTGTGGAGTTTGTTGAGACACACGCAAAGTCGAGCCCTTCGATTTTACTATCGTATACAGTTAAATACCGGGGCGAGAGGCGCAGATTGGCAGCCGCCCGTCTCTCAGTCTGTCCCAGGAAACATGTGCTAGAATCAGAAGTGAAGTGAAGGTGCATTCACAAACGATGAGTATTTCCTTGTAACATAAACTAGTAATTAAATAGATGATAAGTCTATGAGGGCATGCAGATGTGAGTTTAATATGAGTTTAAAGGGCGGGTATTATGTAAAATCGACTTTTTCAAGCTTTATATTATGTTATTATGTCATTCCCTCATTAAACACATGCCTGGAGTGTTGCCTTGGCTCATTCACATATTTTTGAGTAATCAGTAAAAACTTAGACGGCAGCCATTTTAGGTGTAGCTATGCCTCAGTCCTCCTAGGAACGCCCCCACCTCGTCATCATTGTAGTATGCTATAGACTGGTGCTATGTGATTGAAAAAAGCATAATACCCCCTCTTTAATGAATAACAGTGCATATGGCTCTGGTTTGAATGGACCGTCAAGGCTGTGGGAACCCAGGGTGCTGAGGGTTCTGCAGCACCCTCTTGTGAATGGTTTGCGAATAGTACTAATAGTATTAATTACAGGCAATATTAATAAATAGGCACTAAGCAGAGAAATAGCATGTATGGGGACAATCTTGTCCCTCAGCACCCCGTAACCAATCTTCCCTCTGTGGACCGTGGCCTCCTGCCTGAGGGGAGAGGGGTCAAACAGTTCATGTCCAGGGTGCGAAGGGTCAGCCATGATCTGACCTACACACGCCTGGACACATACATGTCCTGGAGAGAGAGATGGGAGAGATGCAGCCGATCACCTTCTCAGCGGCAGAAGTTACCCTTCACTGAAATAGAATATTATTATGGTACGGTATATGTTTTTTGTTGCTTTTTCATTGCTTTATTTGTTGCTTTTTTGTCAAGTTCTTGTCACATTTTTGTCACTGTTTGTTGCATTTTCATCCTCATTTTTGTCACTATTTAGATTTTATTTTTTTTACGCTTTTTGATTTGGATAAAGCCCAACTGGAGAAAATGTGCTCTGTTCAGGCCAGGGTAATTCAACCTGGATAGACTCAAACAGACAAAAGCAGCGATTAGGAAGATTTATTGACATGAGTGTTAGTTTTGGCGATCAGACCTCGGCGGTAGACATTGATGTATGCATGTAAGTCAGTATGGATGAACAGCTTGGAGTTAGGGATGTCTTACCCAAGAGCCTGGACACTGGTGGTGGTATAGGAGACCCGTGAAGGATGCAGCAGGGAGAAGCCGCGGGCAGAAGAGGTGGAGATGGGGCGGAGGTGGGTCGCAGCCCAGCTGGGAAGCGAACGAACCATGATTGCTGGGGCTTAAAAGCGGGACCGAGGGCGATGATTGGCTGCTACGGAGGTGCGGCTCTTACGCTGACGGCTGAGGTGGAGGTGTGGCCCTCTCGGAAGCGACCATTGGCTGGAGGTAGGTGATGCTGAAATTAGTCTACCAGGTGAATTAACGCCTAGGCTTCATGAGGTTAAGAGAACTTGGGGGTTACATTACTCAGGTACAGCTACATGAGTAAGTAACTGTACTTCTTACTGTAGTTTTATCAGGCCTGTATCCGCACTGTTATTTGAAAAATTACCTGCTGCACTGTGAGTAAATCTTCAAGTGTCAAAAGGTTCATGTGACAGATAAAATGGATTTAGTTTGCAGAATTCTTTCTTTTTATGCTTCTAATGACATTTTCATTGGATTATTATAATTTTTTTTCCTACTCTTGAGTGAATATTTTGGCTACTCTACCCACATCTCTGCACTACAGTCCAATTCATATTTGCAGCACATTTTAAAACTACATCTAAATTTGACACTAATAAGAATGAGGTTTGTCTCTGATATCTTTATAGGACGGATGCCGTATTATTACTCCCCAAATGGCTTTAGTTAACTGCTCCTCACCCTCTGTTCTCCATCTCTCCAGTTTAGAGACACCCCACGCCTGAGCAATTGAAGACATGGACCCCTCGATTCTAATTACACAGATGAGCGAGGAGGCGAGAGGCGCGCCGTAACCTACCTGCGCGTTTAGCCGAGCGCCAGAACTCTGTATTCCCCCGAGGATGTTCCGCGGAAATGACTCGCTCCCGCTAAAAGAAGCAGCTAAATTGAAATGTGCGCTGATATCCTCGGCAGTCGTAGCAAATCCCGCACTAATGTGATTTGAATTAAACGGATAAAAGCGGTCCATTGTGACCTTCAGACATTATAGACCGGGTTTTCATTCTCCATCAGCAAATCGTTCGTAGTGAAGTCAGCGCTTTCACCTGCAGCTCCGGACTCCAAGAAGTGAAGCTGGTAAAGCCGCTGTCATTTCTGTTTCTGTGTGTGACATTAGGCCAGGTACTTTTGGATTACTTTTTTACTTATACTCGAGTAATAATGTTCTGAAGCGGTATTACTCTGACTCGACATGTGATCTATGAAAATGAAGCAAAGATGAATTCATTTGAACTTAAACTGAATTTCGACTCATTATAAATGGATTTGTTTCATTTAATTTCAGGGTGTAGTATTTGGAAATAAAAGGATTTTTGCATTATTTTATGTTTTATTTGTCAACTTTTAAACCAGTGTAAGAGTGTTAATCTGAATAATGAAAATACTTTCACGATGATTTGCATTATACTGTATGTATGTGTTATTACGGCATATTATAAAAAAAGTGTAGGCCATGTTTGTTGGAACGTCTGTTTTAAGTTTGTTTACCACTAATTCGGATCATTAGGAACTCAAAAAGAGCAGCAGATCCTGTAACGCACATGTGCATTGTTTGCAAGAACTGTGGCATAAGGCGTTTTAAATCTTTATTATATTTTAGTTGGAAAAACAGGTCATTATTAAAGCAGTACTAAGTAACTCATGCCCCTAGAGGCTATAAGCGCCACTGCAGGTGTCGTAGCATGTTATGTATTTTTTACTCATTAAATGTCCGTGAGAGTAAATACTACGCTGACAGAAAAGACAAAGGGACAGAGGATATTGTTCATCCAATTACACAATGGAGATCATTTTTTCACTCAAACTTGGCTGTAAATACTGTTTAAGTGGCGCTAGCCCACAGTTAGCTTTGCCCGTTAGCCTGTTAGCTTCTTCTTTGTGATTATATTGGTGTGTATTGCGCCTCTGAAGCTGCAAGTGTGGTTTTCTGACCCGAAAGACCACCCAATCATCCCATTAACACTTGTATTATCCCCAGAGGGACTACGGAAAGGATTTATTAAAGTAAACAAGTTACTTAGTTCTGCTTTAAAGGTTCTTTTCTTAATAATGTTGCGCAATAAGAAGCTAAAATGTATTGATTGAGTCCTGTGATGTTTTCCTTTGGTTTTAGGAAAGCAACTGTATCCTAAATACTCTCAAATGTAAGAGTAGCTGTACCTGAATACAGTTCCTCTAAATACATGTGTTCAGTTACTCCCCAACACTGGCTAAAACCTACATTTTTGGCTAAAACAATAAATGATTACTACTATTAATCAAAGAGCTAAATTCTGTGAGTACCCCGGTGCAGAATTTAGATCATTCTTATTGATGTGTTTCTTTTGGTGCACAGTGTGACAGACCCAAAAGTGACCAACAGCTCAAGATCTGGACATGGGTCGCCCACTGCTCCTGAAAGGTTACCCCAGCGATAATTCACCAATGGACTATAATCAGCAGATCATTTTAATTAAAAACGAATCGTGAGAGGCACGTCGATACGAGATATTTCACTTGATTTGAACCACATGAAGCCAAAACAGCAGTGCTTCGCGATCTTCTGATGGAACATAATTCCATGCAGATTCCAGCAGGCAATAAAGCTTTTTTTTGTTTCTATAATGCTTGTGTTTGACATTTTTTACTCCATAATACTCATAAAATTACAAAACGTATGATACAAAACATGCTCCACCGCATGTTTAACAATCATATTATGTACATTTTACCATTTTGGCTCGAAATCCAACCGTTGAGTATAAATCTAAAATTCCCCTGTATTTACTATATTTATTTGTCTTAGTTTTAACTCTCTCTGTCATGATCTCTCTACGAGGTCAAGGGTTGTTGGCCAACTGTCAGCGTTTTCATGCCCAGGCAGATGGCCAGCCGCCGTTTGGAGCCGTATTTCACCAAAGTCAATAATTCTAATGAGCGCAGACACTAAAACCTAGCTGGGAGCTACGCGTAGAAAACTAAACAACGATGAATCACAGTAGAATAAACACAGATTGAATAATATGGCTGGAGGGAGGAAAGAGGCTGTGGATTTAAAGGTGGAGTTATTTAATCTCATCTAAAGGCTGTTTACGACTGGGTTTGAGCCAAAGATGATGTGTTGTGGCTTTATGAGGTTTGGTATTGTAAGTCATGTGCCCCCTTTGGCCTTTACCATTTTATAATCTAATAATAAAAGTCACTCATTGAATCCATATCATAACAGGCTGGCTCCCCAATACCCCAAAGGGTCTTCAGATGAAATTGCGTATCTACGGTTTGCGAGCGCTTTCCCCGTGAGGTCCGGTGTTAGTCCTGGTTAAGTCTGGGTTTAGCCTTGGTTTATTCTGGTCAGAGAAGAAAAAATATGATCTCGAATAAGAATTATTACTTTTGATTGGGAACAAAATAAAAACCCTAATCTTCACGGTAACATGTTTAACGTTACTGCATGAATTTATTTGGTAAATTTCCTCAAAATGCATTTTTTTCACATTGGTGCAACAATATCTCCACATAGAGGCACCTACAGACTTCAAATGTTCCAGTCTTGGACTTAAAGCAGTACCAAGTAACTCATGCCCTTAGGGTTGTGCCACTGCAGGTGTAGCATGTTGCGTTTTTTTACTCATTAATTGTCTGTGAGAGTAAATACTACACTGACAGAAAAGACAAAGGGAGAGAGGGATATTGTTCATCCAATTACACAATGGAGACAAGTTTTTTCACTCAAACTTGGCTGTAAATACTGTTTAAGTGGCGCTAGCCCACAGTTAGCTTTGCCCGTTAGCCTGTTAGCTTCTTCTTCGTGATTTCATTAGTCTGTATTGGTGGCTCCGGGTATGAGCAGGGAAAGCTGCAAGTGTGGTTTTCTGGACAGAGACACCAGGGGGAGATGAAAGACCCCCCAATCATCCCATCAACACTTGTATGACCCCCAGAGGGACTACGGAAAGGATGTATTAATCTTGGCCTATTGTACATGTTGTTAGTGGTAGGTAGAGCTTAATTTGATCCCCCGTTTGGGGGAACGCATTCCCCCAATTTTCAGTTTTTCAGGGTAAAGGATCCAGGAAACATTTAGGAGGATCCAGCAAAGATTTGATCTGATATAATGGTGTTTAATGAGAGTCCATCCATCCATCCATCCATCCATTTTCTTCCGCTTTATCCGGGGCCGGGTCGCGGAGGCAGCAGTCTCAGCAGAGATGTCCAGACTTCCCGATCCGCGCACACCTCCTCCAGCTGTTCTGGGGGACCCCGAGGCGACACCAGGCCAGCTCGGAGACATAGTCCCCCCAGCGTGTCCTGGGCCTTCCACGAGGCCTCCTCCCAATAGGACATGCCTGGAGCACCTCCCGAGGGAGGCGACCAGGAGGCATCCGGAACAGATGCCCTAGCCACCTCAGCTGGCTCCTTTCGACATGAAGGAGCAGCGACTCTACCCCGAGCTTCTCCCGGGTAACTGAGCTCCTCACCCGATCTCGGAGGGTGCGCCCAGCCACCCTGCGAAGGAAACTCATTTCAGCCGCTTGTATTCGCGATCTTGTCCTGTCGGTCATTACCCAGATCTCATGACCATAGGTGAGGGAGGGAACGTAGATCGATCGGTAAATCGAGAGCTTTGCCTCAGACTCAGCTCCCTCTTCACCACAACAGTCCGATACAGCGACCGCATCACTGCTGACGCCGCACCGATCCGTCTATGGATCTCACGCTCCATCCGTCCCTCACTCGTGAACAAGACCCCGAGATACTTGAACTCCTCCACTTGAGGTAAGGACTCCCCACCGACCTGAAACGGGGAAGCCGAAACCGAAGGGAAACCGAAGTACCCGGAGGAAACCTACAGAGACACGGGGAGAACACGCAAACTCCACACAGAAACGCCCCATGTGGGGATCAACCTCGGGACCTTATGTGAAGGACAAGTGCCAACCGCTGCGCCACCAAGCACCTAATAAACAGCTTATTTTAAAATGACCAAAATCCCCTCAGAAAATGTCTTTGTAACTAATTATGTCAACAAAATAAAAACATAAATTTAAACCTAGATACATTATTTAGATATTTGTACTAAAAAATATTAGCAATTTTGGGCATTTTAACGTCTTATTTTTTATATGAAAACATAAAATAACAGAACATTTGCAATACTTTTTTTCTCATATATAAATACTTTTATGGTAGTCCATTTATTTGGGCAAATGTTCACAGGACGGTTTTAAACTGTAAATAAAAATAGTATTGTACATGTTTAAAGAGGAGAACTCTCCTGATATCCATGGAAACCACATTTAAGTGCTTATTTGATTTTAAAGCATGTTACCGTAGCAACACACTCTTACTGCTTGAAAGCGGACGATTTTAGCTGCGACTTTATGACTTTGGGAGATTGTCCAGGTAAGTCAGATGTTTAATTCATCCCATATGTAAAATACGTTTATTTTAACACATTTTGAAGGATTAGTTTTGTTATTGTTGCCCTTACTCCGTAAAACGTTAGCGTTTAAGCTAGTTTCATGCTAATGTTTGTTTGTTTGCTAAATGAAGGAACCAGCAGTTATTCCTCCTTATATTTATGTTCTAATACAATGAACAATGTGATCTGCTGATAATCCCGCCATATTTTCTATTAACTTATAATATTACAGTAGTTAAAGCTAAATCTGTATGATCTCTATGTAGCTAGTGACAATTATCGTTTTCTCTGTTGTCTCTGTTCAGGCCTAAAGCGGTTTTAGTTTGTGAGTTTGTAAAAATGTCTAAACTCCAAACGCTGAGAGCTTTGGTGATCGAGCGTCTGGCCGCGGCGGCTGAAGAGATATCTGTGCTGTTTGAAAGAGCCACAGCGGAGTATGAGGAGGAGCTTTCTCGCTCCGGAGAGGAGAACCAGAGGACACAGCAGCTCCTGGACCGGGCTCTGAGCCGAAGAGTCCTGATGAACCCGTGTCTGAACCAGGACTTTACACAGACTCCACGGATCAAAGAGGAGCCAGAGGAACACAGCGTCACTGAGGAGGAAGAGCAGCTGCCAGTGTAAGTCCAACACTTTCAAACACGGCCAGTTTCACTGACTAATGTTGACAATAGATTCATGAATACTTCATTTAAATCATGTTTCAGGCCTGTTCCAGAGTCCAGTGCTGTCTGTGTGAAGAGTGAAGAGCCTCCATTGGAGCAGCTGATGGAGACAGAGGCTGATGGAGAAAACTACAACCAAGTCCAGAGCAGAGACAGAAGCACCAAACTGTCTCCCAACAACAAGTCTGCACCAGAGACCACTGTCCACAATGAAGACAAGGCAGGACCTGATGGAGCTGAGCGGAAGAAACATCAGTGCTCAGTTTGTAACAAAAGATCTGGGAGTAGAGCAGATTTACTGAGGCACATTAGAGTTCACACAGGAGAGAAACCTTACGGCTGTCAGACCTGTGAGAAAACATTCACACAAAAGGGTAATCTAGATCGACATATGAGAACACATACAGGTGAAAAACCATACAGCTGTCAAACCTGTGAGAAAGCCTTTACACAGAAATGTAGTCTAGATGCACATAGAAGAACACACACAGGTGAGAAACCATTCACATGTTTAGTCTGTGAGCAAACCTTTGCTCAGAAGCGTAGTCTCCAAAGACACATGAGGACCCACCGAGGACAAAGCCCAAAGCCCAACGAAACGCAGAGGATCTAAAATATATGATCTCAGTGATGTTTCAGTAAAACTGTGAAAAAGAACAAGGACATATTACAAACATTTTCTTCTGTGACACTCTAATAAAAAAATACATGCTGCATATTTTGTGTCTCTGCTCTTGTTTTTTTAAACCCCAAAATGTGCTTTGTTCCAGATGTTTTCTCTTAGCAGCATTACAGTTCGGTGTTAGCCCTGGTTAAGTTTAGCCACAGTTTATCCTGGTCAGAGGTGGGTAGAGAAGAAAAAATATGTTCTCGGATAAGAATAATACTTGAAAAGGATATTACTTAAAGTGCATTTGACCCATTAGACACATTTTTTTGCTAAAACATAGTTAACACAATTATATTAAAGATTTTGCTAAACATTTTACCCAGCTTTCTCTAGTTGGACCATCTTTGTGATGTTTATAGTTTCACTTCCTGATAGGACACCTACAGGAAGTGACATCGATAGAGGCAAACCATTTTAAACTGTTGCCGTGCCAACCTTGTTATGTCAGTGGGAAAAGAATCAAACTGCTGTGGAACTTTACCTCTATGTCACTTCCTGTCAGCAGATTATAAAATAAAAATAACTTTTCTGACCAACATTTCTTCATTAAATCGCTGCTTCACTGAAATAAAATGACTATTATTATTTACAACTGATATTATCCATCTAAATAAGTCATATTTTCAAAAGCATTAAACCTGTCCTTTGTACTTTAACGGGAGATACTGCATTTTTCTTTCTTTCCATTTTCAAATTTTGAGCCAATTTGGTTTTGCAACAACTTGTAATTGGAAACAAAATAAAAACCCTAATTTTCAGAGCAATATGTCACATTGGTACGACAATATCTCCACATTAGGAGCTCCTACAGACTTCACACTTTCCATTGTTGGGCTGAACAATATTCTGAAGGTGTCTTCAGAGGGATTTTTAAATATCTGATTCCTAGCGTGATTTATTGACTTTTTAAGAAAAAACAACAACAAAAACAGACAAGATCAAATCAGATTTTATTTATTTATTTGGTTGGGACAGTGCATGTTAAAGAACATACATGGGACGACTCATGCATGTAAACACATCACGCCGGATTGTGGCCTTAGGCTGATTTCCATCCGTTGTCCCACACTCGCACCCTCATACACACTCTCATTCATCCTGGCCTATTGTACATGTTTTAGTGGTAGGAGAAACCGGAGTACCTGGAGGAAACCTACACAGACACGGGGAGAACACATAAACTCCACACAGAAAGGCCCCATGGGGATCAACCTCAGGACCCCCAAAAGTGCACCTAATAAAAGCTTATTTTAAACTAAACAAGACGACCAAAATCCCCTCAGAAAATGTTGTTGTAACTAATATGTCAAAAAACAAAAAAACATAACAAACAATTAACAATTAACAAATTATTTTTTTTAATATGAAAAACATATTAAAAATTTCCATATCCATGGAAACCACATTTAAGTGCTTATTTGATTTTAAAGCATGTTACCGTAGCAACACACTTTTACTGTTTGAAAGCGGACGATTTTAGCTGCGACTTTATGACTTTGAGAGATTGTCCAGGTAAGTCCAATAGTTAATTTATCCTGTACGTTAAATAAGTTTGTTTTAACATATTTTGAAGGATTAGTTTTGTAGTGACAGTTATCGTTTTCTCTGTTTCTCTGTTCAGGACTAAAGCGGTTTTAGTTTGTGAGTTTCTAAAAATGTCTAAACTCCAAACGCTGAGAGCTTTGGTGATCGAGCGTCTGGCCGCGGCGGCTGAAGAGATATCTGTGCTGTTTGAAAGAGCCACAGCGGAGTATGAGGAGGAGCTTTCTCGCTCCGAAGAGGAGAACCAGAGGACACAGCAGCTCCTGGACCGGGCTCTGAGCCGAAGAGTCCTGATGAACCCGGGTCTGAACCAGGACTTTACACAGACTCCACGGATCAAAGAGGAGCCAGAGGAACACAGCGTCACTGAGGAGGAAGAGCAGCTGCCAGTGTAAGTCCAACACTTTCAAACACGGCCAGTTTCACTGACTAATGTTGACAATAGATTCATGAATACTTCATTTAAATCATGTTCCAGGCCTGTTCCAGAGTCCAGTGCTGTCTGTGTGAAGAGTGAAGAGCCTCCATTGGAGCAGCTGATGGAGACAGAGGCTGATGGAGAAAACTACAACCAAGTCCAGAGCAGAGACAGAAGGACCAAACTGTCTCCCAACAACAAGTCTGCACCAGAGACCACTGTCCACAATGAAGACAAGGCAGGACCTGATGGAGCTGAGCGGAAGAAACATCAGTGCTCAGTTTGTAATAGGAGATTTGGGAGTAGAAAAGATTTACGAAGGCACATTAGAGTTCACACAGGAGAGAAACCTTACGGCTGTCAGACCTGTGAGAAAACATTCACACAAAAGGTTAATCTAGATGTACATATGAGAACACATACAGGTGAGAAACCATACAGTTGTCAAACCTGTGAGAAAGCCTTTACACAGAAATGTAGTCTAGATGCACATAGAAGAACACATACAGGAGAGCGACCTTACAGCTGTACAACATGTGAGAAAACATTCACACTAAAATGTACTCTAGATCAACATATGAGAACACATACAGGTGAGAAACCATACAGTTGTCAAACCTGTGAAAAAGCCTTTACACAGAAATGTAGTCTAGATGCACATAGAAGAAACACATACAGGTGAGAAACCATTTGCATGTTTAGTCTGTGACAAAACATTCACACAAAAGGTTACTCTAGATTTACATATGAGAACACATGCAGGTGAAAAACCATTCACTTGTCCAAACTGTGAGAAAACATTCACACTAAAGGGTACTCTAAATATACATATGAGAACCCACACAGGAGAGCGACCTTACAACTGTACAACCTGTGAGAAAACATTCACACAAAAAGGTCATCTGGATGCACATAGAAGAACACATACAGGTGAGAAACCATTTGCATGTCCCGTCTGTGAGCAAACCTTTGCTCAGAAGAGTAGTCTCCAAAGACACATGAGGACCCACCGAGGACAGAGCCCAAAGCCCAACGAAACGCAGAGGATCTAAAATATATGATCTCAGTGATGTTTCAGTAAAACTGGGAAAAAGAACAAGGACATAATACAAACATTTTCTTCTGTGACACTCTAATAAAAAAATACATGCTGCATATTTTGTGTCTCTGCTCTTGTTTTTAAACCCCAATTGTGCTTTGTTTCAGATGTTTTCTCTTAGCAGCATTACAGTTCGGTGTTAGCCCTGGTTAGATTTTGCTAAACATTTTACCCAGCTTTCTTTTGCTTGACCATTGTTCTGCCCTATGTAAAAGTGTGTTTCTTTAAAAAGGTTAAAAATGCTTCTTAATAATTTAGGAATAAATATGTCATAATTCATCTGTTGCAATTCATGTTAAAAATAGTAATTTGGTTTAAAGAAAAGATATGTCTGCATACACAGTCAGCATTGGTTTAGCTGAACTTTATTTTGAGGGCATAGTCAGTAGTTGCAATGCGTTATGGGTAGCAGAAGCAATAGCCAGACGAGTGAAAACGTGCTAAAAACCTTGACCAAACTTGACCTCCTGTGTTCTACATCTTTATTTACACCTTCGAAAGCAATGGCTGTAAGTTTATATGTGTTTGGTGAACTTTACAACTGTTTTAAGACAAATAGTTTTTGCACATTGTGTTGTCACCAAGAATTAGCCTTTAGAAGAGCCTGTTTAGCTGAGAGTACTGTGCTAACGATCTAATTAGCATATGAAAAGATCGCGAAAATGCTAATTAGTATCAGCTATGCTAACTTTATGCCTTGTTTCTGGCATTAGCCATTTTGTGGTGCATTTATATTCTCATGCTGTTGCATTGAAGTTAATGCTCGTTTTATTTTTGTTTATTTCAGTTTCACTCTGGTTTTCATCGAGTCCAACAACAATTGTAACTGTAAGAAAACTGCATTAAAGGAGCATGACGCTCATTTCTCCTGGCTCATGAAAGACGAGTTTGGCTTGCTGTTGACCTGCGTTAACATACACAGTGAATCCAACACGTAGCGATAACAGTACAACCATCTTTGTGATGTTTATAGTTTCACTTCCTGATAGGACACCTACAGGAAGTGACATCGATAAAGGCAAACAATTTTAAATAGTTGCTGTGCCAACCTTGTTATGTCAGTGGGAAAATAATCAAACTGCTGTGGAACCTTACCTCTATCTATGTCACTTCCTGTCAGCAGATTATAAAATAAAAATTACTTTTCTGACCAACATTTCTTCATTAAATCGCTGCTTCACTGAAACAAAATGACTATTATTATTTACTACTGATATTATCCATCTAAATAAGTCATATTTTCAAAAGCATTAAACCTGTCCTTTGCACTTTAAGAGGAGATACTGCTTTTTTTTTCTTTCCATTTTCAGATTTTGAGCCAATTTGGTTTCGCAAAAACTTGTAATTGGAAACAAAATAAAAACCCTAATTTTCAGATCAACATGTCACATTGGTACAAAAATATCTCCACTTTAGGAGCTCCTACAGACTTCACACTTTCCATTGTTGGCTGAACAATATTCTCAAGGTGTTTTCAGAGGATTTTTAAATATCTGATTCCTAGCCTGATTTATTGACTTTTTAATAATAATTAAAAAAAAAACAGACAAGATGAAATCAGATTTTTTTTTTCAGATTTATTTATTTATTTGGTTGGGACAGTGCATGTTAAAGAACATACATGGGACGACTCATGCACGTAAACACATCACGCCGGATTGTGGCCTTAGGCTGATTTCCATTCGTTGTCCCACACTCGCACCCTCAAACACACTCTCATTCATCCTGGCCTATTGTACATGTTTTTAGTGGTAGGAGAAACCGGAGTACCTGGAGGAAACCTACACAGACACGGGGAGAACACGTAAACTCCACACACAAAGGCCCCATGGGGATCAACCTCAGGACCTTCTGTGAAGCAAAAGTGCACCTAATAAACAGCTTATTTTAAACTAAACAAGACGACCAAAACCCCCTCAGAAAATGTCTTTGTAATTAATATGTCAAAAAAACAAATCCATGAATTTAAACCTAGATCCATTATTTAGATTTTGTTGCTAAAAAATATCTGCAATTTTCAGGATTTTAACATCTTTCTTTTTTTATATGAAAAACATTTAAAAAAAACATATACAAAATTTCCATATCCATGGAAACCAAATTCAAGTGCTTATTTGATTTTAAAGCATGTTACCGTAGCAACACACTCTTACTGTTTGAAAGCGGACGATTTTAGCTGCGACTTTATGACTTTGAGAGATTGTCCAGGTAAGTCCAATAGTTAATTTATCCCGTACGTTAAATAAGTTTGTTTTAACGTATTTTGAAGGATTAGTTTTGTAGCGAGAGTTATCGTTTTCTCTGTTGTCTCTGTTCAGGACTAAAGCGGTTTTAGTTTGTGAGTTTGTAAAAATGTCTAAACTCCAAACGCTGAGAGCTTTGGTGATCGAGCGTCTGGCCGCGGCGGCTGAAGAGATATCTGTGCTGTTTGAAAGAGCCACAGCGGAGTATGAGGAGGAGCTTTCTCGCTCCGAAGAGGAGAACCAGAGGACACAGCAGCTCCTGGACCGGGCTCTGAGCCGAAGAGTCCTGATGAACCCGGGTCTGAACCAGGACTTTACACAGACTCCACGGATCAAAGAGGAGCCAGAGGAACACAGCGTCACTGAGGAGGAAGAGCAGCTGCCAGTGTAAGTCCAACACTTTCAAACACGGCCAGTTTCACCGACTAATGTTGACAATAGATTCATGAATACTTCACTTAAATCATGTTTCAGGCCTGTTCCAGAGTCCAGTGCTGTCTGTGTGAAGAGTGAAGAGCCTCCATTGGAGCAGCTGATGAAGACGGAGGCTGATGGAGAAAACTACAACCAAGTCCAGAGCAGAGACAGAAGCACCAAACTGTCTCCTAACAACAAGTCTGCACCAGAGACCACTGTCCACAATGAAGACAAGGCAGGACCTGATGGAGCTGAGCGGAAGAAACATCAGTGCTCAGTTTGTAACAAGAGATTAGGGAGTAGAAAAGATTTACTGAGGCACATTAGAGTTCACACAGGAGAGAAACCTTACGGCTGTCAGACCTGTGAGAAAACATTCACACAAAAGGGTAATCTAGATCGACATATGAGAACACATACAGGTGAGAAACCATACAGCTGTCAAACCTGTGAGACAAAATTTGCACGACACTCAACCCTAAAGGAACATATGAGAACACACACAGGAGAGAAACGTTACAGCTGTACAACCTGTGAGAAAACATTCACACTAAAGGGTAATCTAGATCGACATATGAGAACACATACAGGTGAGAAACCATTCGCATGTTTAGTCTGTGAGAAAGCCTTTGCTCAGAAGATTAGTCTCCAAAGACACATGAGGACCCACCGAGGACAAAGCCCAAAGCCCAACGAAACGCAGAGGATCTAAAATATATGATCTCAGTGATGTATCAGTAAAACTGGGAAAAAGAACAAGGACATATTACAAACATTTTCTTCTGTGACACTCTAATAAAAAAATACATGCTGCATATTTTGTGTCTCTGCTCTTGTTTTTAAATCCCAAAATGTGCTTTGTTCCAGATGTTTTCTCTTAGCAGCATTACAGTTCAGTATTAGCCCTGGTGAAGTTTAGCCACGGTTTATCCTGGTCAGAGGTGGATAGAGAAGAAAAAATATGTTCTCGGATAAGAATAATACTTGAAAAGGATATTACTTAAAGTGCATTTGACCCATTAGACACAGTTTTTTGCTAAAATATAGTTAACACAATTATATTAAAGATTTTGCTAAACATTTTACCCAGCTTTCTCTAGTTGGACCATCTTTGTGATGTTTATAGTTTCACTTCCTGATAGGACACCTACAGGAAGTGACATCGATAGAGGCAAACACTTTTAAACTGTTGCCGTGCCAACCTTGTTATGTCAGTGGGAAAAGAATCAGACTGCTGTGGAACTTTACCTCTATCTATGTCACTTCCTGTCAGCAAATTATAAAATAAAATAACTTTTCTGACCAACATTTCTTCATTAAATTGCTGCTTCACTGAAACAAAATGACTATTATTATTTACTACTGATATTATCTGCTTCCTGCTTATCAAGAGTGCAGACGTATCTCTGTTTGCTGCTGCTGCTTGCCTCTTTATTTGCTTTTTAATCATGTGACACTGGCTTCCTGTCACTCAGAGAATAGAATTTAAAACAGCTCTGCTTGTGTACAAGTCTTTTCATGGTTTAGCACCAAAGTACATCTTTGACATGTTAGAACCATTATGAACCATCTCGGGCCCTGAGAACTTCAGGGAGGGGTCTCCTGGTGGTTCCCAGAGTCAATAATAAACACGGTGAGGCTGCGTTTCAGTTTCATGCAGCTAAAATCTGGAACAGTCTTCATGAGGATGTGAGACAGGCCTCAACTCTGACAATGTTCAAATCCAGGCTGAAAACAGCTCTTTTTACCTGTGCATATGAAAACTGAAAGTATTTTATCTGCACTCTTGCCTTTTACTGTAATTGATTAACTTTATGTTGATGTTTTATTGATTGATTTTATCTGTTTTCTTGTAATTTTCTGCAACTGTGAAGCACTTTGAATTGCCTTGTGTATGAATTGTGCTCTACAAATAAACTTGCCTTGCCTTGCCTTGATGGTTTTCAAATGTTTGAATGGGTCGTTGAAAACCAGAGGAGACCGAGCTTTCGCCGTAGTGGCCCCGTGACTCTGGAACAGCCTTCCCTTCAGTGTTAAAATGGCGCAGTCTCTTAATGTTTTAAAGTCTTCAACACAAGCTCAGCAGGTCTCACGTATTATCATTATTTCATGTAGTATGTTTTGTAACTGTTTTTTTCTCGTCAATTGCACTCTATAATGTTTGTTATACAGCACTTTGGGCAGATGTAGCTTTTTAAATGTTTAAATGTGCTAAATAAATAAAGTTCACATTGACATCAATCCATTTATTTCAGCTTGGGACTTTCTATATTCATAACAGCAACTGGATCATTTTCAGTACAGTAGCTGATGAATTGTTTTATACTCAGGCTTATGATCAATAGACATTATTTCCTTTTCATAACAGGATCAAACTGCAAGGATGTTTTTAATCAATGTCTTTTTCTGAGTCTTGAAGCTACACCAGTTGAGAGCACATGTTAATTTGTCCTAAAATAGAACAATAGACCTGCTCACTCTTGACAGTACAGTGTTCCCGCCTTTGTACTACAATAAAACCGGGAAAGGTGCGCGTTAGTTTTGCCCCGTCGTGTGCGTGAGTGATGAGAGGGTTGTGTGCGCGCGCGGCACCCTGCTGAGAGCCTAATTAAAAGGCGCTGGGTGCAGAGGAGGCTGATGTGGCGCCCAGCCGAGCCTCTCCATACCCCCCCCCCTCCCTCCCCAGTCCCCTCTCTATCCTCTGCCTTTGATTACCGCCGAGCGCTAATGCCCCGCCAACACTACAGCACATGTGACCCTTCTGAGGGGCAGGAAAAAGAACAACGGCAGAGAGAGAAATCCCCCGGGGCCTCCAGGTGAGCCGGCCAAAGTGCTTCTCATGTTTAATTAAAATTCAATTCGGCGATGTAGCAGGCGATCAGATCAATGTGAGAGAAGACAGGGCATGATTGATTTGTTCACAACAGAGCGGTATTCATGGTTAGGATTTTATCTTTTTACTTAAGATTGATAAAAACAACCCCGTGAACTGCTACCTTAACGTGGTGGGGTTGTTTGAGTGCCCGAATGATCCGAGGAGCTATGTTGTCTGGGGCTTCATGCCCCTGGTAGGGTCTCCCATGGCAAACAGGTCTTAGGTGACGGGTCAGACGAAATGCAGTTCAAAGACTTCTATGGACAGTATTAAATCAAGGACCGTGACGTCGCCCGGTATGGCGCAGCCGGGGCCCCACCCTGGAGCCAGGCCTGGGGTTGGGGCTCGAATGCGAGCGTCTGGTGGTCGGGCCTCTGCCCACGGGGCCCGGCCGGGCACAGCCCGAAGGGACGACGTGGGCCCGCCCTCCTGTGGACCCACCACCCGCAGAGGGATCCGTAGGGGTCGGGTGCAGAGAGGACTAGGTGGCAGTCAAAGGCGGGTGCCTAGACGACCTGGTCCGCGTGCGCAGCTTCTGGCGTTCGGGACATGGAACGTCACTTCGCTGGGGGGGAAGGAGCCTGAGCTTGTGCGGGAGGTTGAGAGATACCGGCTAGATATAGTCGGGCTCACCTCCACACATAGCCTGGGTTCCGGATCCCAACTCCTGGAGAGAGGCTGGACTCTCCATTTTTCTGGAGTTGCCCGCGGGGAGAGACGGCGGGCTGGGGTGGGTTTGCTTATAGCCCCCCAGCTCAGCCGCCACGTGTTGGAGTTTACCCCGGTGAACGAGAGGGTCGTGTCCCTACGCCTTCGGGTTGGGGACAGGTCTCTCACCGTTGTCTCGGCCTACGGGCCCAACATCGGTGCAGAGTACCCGGCCTTCTTGGAGTCCCTGGGAGGGGTACTAGATAGTGCTCCGACTGGGGACTCCATTGTTCTACTGGGGGACTTCAACGCCCACGTGGGTAACGACAGTGACACCTGGACGGGGGTGATGGGGAAGAACGGCCTCCCCGATCTGAACCCGAGTGGTGTTCTGTTATTGGACTTCTGTGCTAGTTACAGTTTGTCCATAACGAACACCATGTTCGAGCACAAGGGTGTCCATAAGTGCACGTGGCACCAGGACACCCTAGGCAGGAGGTCGATGATCGACTTTGTAGTTGTGTCATCTGATCTCCGGCCGCGTGTCTCGGACACTCGGGTGAAGAGAGGGGCTGAGCTGTCAACCGATCACCACCTGGTGGTGAGCTGGATCCGCTGGCAGGGTGGGAGGAAGCCGGTCAGACCTGGCAGGCCCAAACGTGTTGTGAGGGTCTGTTGGGAACGTTTGGTGGATCCCTCTGTCAGTAGGGTCTTCAACTCCCACCTCCGGAAGAGCTTCAACCAGATTCCGAGGGAGGTTGGAGACATGGAGTCCGAGTGGACCATGTTCTCCTCCTCCATTGTCGATGCGGCTGCTCGTAGTTGTGGCCGTAAGGTCTCTGGTGCCTGTCGCGGCGGCAATCCCCGAACCCGGTGGTGGCGCCCGGAAGTAAAGGATGCCGTCAAGCTGAAGAAGGAGTCCTACCTGGCCTTGTTGGCTTGTGGGACTCCGGAGGCAGCTGAGAGGTACCGGCAGGCCAAGCGTGCTGCAGCTCGAGCAGTCACAGAGGCAAAAACTCGGGTCTGGGAGGAGTTCGGAGAAGCCATGGAGGAGGACTATCGGTCGGCCTCGAAGAGATTCTGGCAAACCATCCGGCGCCTCAGGAGGGGGAAGCAGTGCTTCACCAACACTGTTTACAGTGCGGGCGGGGAGCTGTTGACCTCGACTGGGGATGTGGTCGGGCGGTGGAAGGAGTACTTCGAGGATCTCCTCAATCCCACTGTCACGTCTTCCGATGAGGAGGCAGAGGCTGGGGACTCGGAGGGGGGTTCGTCCATCACCCAGGCTGAAGTCACTGAGGTGGTTAGAAAGCTCCTCGGTGGCAAGGCCCGGGGGTGGATGAGATTCGTCCCGAGTACCTTAAGTCTCTGGATGTTGTAGGGCTGTCTTGGCTGACACGTCTCTGCAACATCGCGTGGCGGTTGGGGACAGTGCCTCTGGATTGGCAGACTGGGGTGGTGGTCCCTCTCTTTAAGAAGGGGGATCGGAGGGTGTGCTCCAATTACAGAGGGATCACACTTCTCAGCCTCCCGGGTAAGGTCTACTCCAGGGTGCTGGAGAGGAGGATCCGGCCGATAGTCGAACCTCGGATTCAGGAGGAACAATGCGGTTTTCGTCCCGGTCGTGGCACACTGGACCAGCTCTATACCCTTCATCGGGTGCTCGAGGGTTCGTGGGAGTTCGCCCAACCAGTCCACATGTGCTTTGTGGATTTGGAGAAAGCGTTCGACCGTGTCCCTCGTGGTGCCCTGTGGGGGGTGCTCCGGGAGTATGGGGTCCGGGCCCTCTGCTAAGGGCTGTCCGTTCCCTGTATGACCGTAGCAGGAGCTTGGTTCGCATTGCCGGCAGTAAGTCAGACTTGTTTCCGGTGCGTGTTGGTCTCCGCCAGGGCTGCCCTATGTCACCGGTTCTGTTCATTTCCTTTATGGACAGAATTTCTAGGCGCAGCCAGGGGCCGGAGGGTGTCCGGTTTGGGAACCTCAGGATCTCATCTCTGCTGTTTGCAGATGATGTTGTTCTGTTGGCTTCATCAAATCAGGACCTCCAGCGCGCACTGGGACGGTTTGCAGCCGAGTGTGAAGCGGCCGGGATGAGGATCAGCACCTCCAAATCTGAGGCCATGGTTCTCCACCGGAAAAAGGTGGCTTCCCCGCTTCAGGTCGGTGGGGAGTCCTTACCTCAAGTGGAGGAGTTCAAGTATCTCGGGGTCTTGTTCACGAGTGAGGGACGGATGGAGCGTGAGATCGATAGACGGATCGGTGCAGCGTCAGCAGTGATGCGGTCGCTGTATCGGACTGTTGTGGTGAAGAGGGAGCTGAGTCAGGGGGGAAAGCTCTCGATTTACCGATCGATCTACGTTCCCACCCTCACCTATGGTCATGAGATTTGGGTAATGACCGAAAGGACAAGATCGCGAATACAAGCGGCCGAAATGAGTTTCCTTCGCAGGGTGGCTGGGCGCACCCTCCGAGATCGGGTGAGGAGCTCAGTTACCCGGGAGGAGCTCGGGGTAGAGTCGCTGCTCCTTCACGTCGAAAGGAGCCAGCTGAGGTGGCTAGGGCATCTGTTCCGGATGCCTCCTGGTCGCCTCCCTCGGGAGGTGTTCCAGGCATGTCCTATTGGGAGGAGGCCCCGTGGAAGGCCCAGGACACGCTGGTGGGACTATGTCTCCGAGCTGGCCTGGTGTCGCCTCGGGGTCCCCCCAGAACAGCTGGAGGAGGTGTGCGTGGATCGGGAAGTCTGGGCATCTCTGCTGAGACTGCTGCCTCCGCGACCCGGCCCCGGATAAAGCGGAAGAAAATGGATGGATGGATTGATAAAAATAATAAAGTCAATGCATTGTAGGTTAAATTATGGAGTATACGTCACTGAATCTTGTGTGAAGTTGAGCAAAAATAGTTGGCTCTTCTACCTGTATTTTCAATCTTAAACACACCATTTTCACATAGTTTCTCGTTTGATCAGGTCAACGTTTTCAGCCAATACGACAGCATCCACAACAATAAAACAGGGAGTGAGTAAATGTAATTGTTAGTTTCGATTCAAACCCATTCCTAACTTTCCTAACTCTTTTCTAACATCCCAATTCTCTGCTTTTTACTGGGAGTCTTTGGGAGCTGTTCATTTCAAAGAGCCGTTCAAAAGACTGGCTCTTTTAACAACAGCCAGATAACTCACAATATTTACTACTGTGAAGCACTTTTGTTACTTATCTAAGACGTGATCAATAAAAGGAACACTTTTTTTCAATTCAAATCATCTAAAATTGCAATGGGACTGATATCTTTGCTTTGAAAAACGTGTTAGTGAATAAATTTGTGTGCCACAACTAATAGAAAGAGGCTGTAACTGCATTTAACTTTGACTTTAGTGCAAAAAGCTTTCACTTGTGTGGCCTGCTCCATTGTTGGGTTGATTCTTGTGTTCATTCGGGGGAAGTCATGGGTGAAATTGATTGAAAAAAATTGAACCGTTCGCCTTAAAGAGCCGTTCAAAAGAGCCGGACGGTCATGAAAGTCACAGCCCTACAAATCTTAAAGAGGGGGTATTATGCTTTTCTCAATCACATAGCACCAGTCTATAGCATACTACAATGATGACATAACCTTCTGTTGGTCTGTATATGCAGTAAATTAAAATAACTGCCTTGAATAAAATTGCTCTCTCAAAATGGCTGTACTGAACGTCTTGAAATAGGCCTCTGTCTCTTTAAGAAGCTTTACGACACGCCCCCTTCAGCACACTGCTGTGGCATCTAAACAACACTACTGTGCGGGGAGGGGGCTCTGCTGAGCTGAGGAGCAGTGGTTGGTGGCTTGGCTGGTGACGAAAGGTCCAGAGGCGTCTCCAGGAGGTGGGGCATTCCTAGGAGGACTGAGGCATAGCTACACCTAAAATGGCTGCCGTCTAAGTTTTTACTGATTACTCAAAAATATGTGAATGAGCCAAGGCAACACTCCAGGCATGTGTTTAATGAGGGAATGACATAATAACATGATATAAAGCTTGAAAAAGTCGACTTTACATAATACCCCCCTTTAACAGATATGATTTTAGAAGCACATATCACTTCTTGCCAGGTCACTTTTCAGGTTCACTGTCACAGAAAAACTAGCCTGCAAATTCATGAAATTATTAATGCTTAATAGTTCCACAATTATCTGAGTTCACAATATACTGGAAGAGGACAAAACAAATTTTGTTCCACTACTCGGAAAAAGAAATCATGTGTAGGGCCTTTAAGTGAGATTGGTCTGTGACTGACCGACTTCAGACAAAGGTTCATCCTGTGCTCGACCTCATCCAAGAAGCCTCGCCAGCAACACTAATGACGAAGCTTCTTGGATGAGACGAAATGTTTCACACTTAAACTGCCAAGTACAAAAGGAAAAACGCCTACAATGGAAAACTAATGAGAGCTTACACAAACATATGACTTGATTACTGTATGTCTGTAACATAGTTTTAACTTTATAGTGTATCACCCTCGTTTATGTTGGTCTGAATCTGCTCACTGCACCAATAACACATAACATTTTTAATTGATAATCATCGTCGGAAATAAGATAACAGCATCAAATAGGAAAAATGACAATGGTAAAACAGGTAGAAAAGATAAGCTCAAAATTAAAATCTTGATTTCAACTAAAAAGAAACTAAAGAATCTAAAAATGCACATAATGGACTAAATCTGTGCTTCTGCTTTGTGACATCTCAAACAGTAATTACTATGATGGTTTTATTGTCTCATAACCACTTACATCAGCCATTTTCCCAGAAATCCTCTGATGTTTGAACTTATTACCCTTTGTCCAACGTCAAAGAACATCTAAGAACTCTGCTTTACGTCATTCGTCTTCCGATATACAGACTTTTAATGCATCCACGTCTGACTCCTGTTCTGACTGCTCCCCGCTGTTATCAGAGGCCAATTTGAAAGCACTCCTCCCCAGAGCTCTATTAAAATGCAGTCTGTACTGCCAACCTATAACAGCGCACAAAAGGACCCACTTCTCTGGAGAACTCTTTATTATAATGCATTATTTACTTCCTCCGCCGCCGCGTCAAGCATCTTTTGAAGTCCCATCTCATAAACATCCCAAATCGTCCCGCCGCCATTTCTGGAAACTAAATATGGAAGTGCTTTTGTGATGTGCGCACTGTGCTGTTAGTCTGGCTCCACTCACCTAAGACTGGATGCCAAGTCCGCCTGATGAAACGACCTCAAAGCGGTGAGAGCCCTGGAGCGAGGATCAGCTGGCATAGGGACCACTCCCTCGTGCACCAAAAAAAAAGCCAAACTCGCAGACACACACTGTGGCCAATTCGAGTCGATCGCGGTGCGGTGCGAGGGACATAATCCCCGGCCGTAATTGCATTCAGCAGGCTCGTCGAGAGGGTCTGATAGTGGCTTCTTGAGCTCTGGATGATGTGTTTGAGGTCTGGAGGTTGTTGCTTGGAAACACGCAGCGGTCAGGCGTAATACTCTATATAAGACTCTGGCTCCATCAAATCCAACATGTGCAATAAGCTCCTCTATTTACTACAGTATTGTATTATTGTTTCTATATTATCCTGTTCTTCTTTGATTGAACATTCTCCTGTCTATATGCACCCCCTGGAATTTCTCCATTGTGAAATCATTAAAGTCATATCTTTGAGCTGCATTAGATCATAGATGCCAGCTATTTCTTCCTACATGGATTACCTGTTTCTGATTGAACAGTTCTTACTTTGCACAACTTCTGATTGATGCAAACAACTGCACTCCTTTAAACGTTGCATTTCTGAAGCTTCTTTGACCATTTTCCTTACATTCTGTTCATCAAAATAAACAATCACTTTCTGCCACCAGGATCTAACCACTAACGAGTGCCTTTGTAATAGGATCCCGTGTGTTCCGCTCCATCTTTAAAACCAAAATGTCAAAGATTTTGTAATGTTAGTGCATCATTACTTTTCCTAACTTCCTAATCAGAACATGATGTATAATAATGACTGAAATTATATGGGCCTAAAATGAAGCCTTGAGGTACACCTACGTTTTTATTATTATATTAAATTAAGCCACAATACTTGGGGTGTGTTTGGCCCCAAGTATGCACTGATCCTGATACCAGTATAGACCCTTTAATTGTTTGTAAACATTCCGGGCTTAACTGGAGGCGGGAAGCTCGATTCCTATCTATTTCCATTGTAGCTGTTGTCATAGTAACGATAAACAAATGTCTAACTGTTTTTGGAAATATCAGATAAACCTTATTTTATCGTCTCAAATGTCATTCCTCTTGTTCTTGCACCTTAAGCCACAACAGGACCACATTTTTAAGTTGTAGTTTTACACTTAAAATCACTAGTTTTAGTTTAATCTTATTTCTCTTGATCACTTCCTGCCTCCAGCTGGTGTCACTGATGATGTCAGCAGTTAAAGGGTCTATTGTCACCAGTTTTGTCGCAGTCCTGCATTTGGGGTTTTCTTTTCCTCACTCCACCATCACACTAGTGCCTTTAAGAAGGGAAGGCTAAGTATCTGTTAATGGGTCTGGAAATTCTCAGCAACTAACATAAAATGTATATTGTATGTATCGGTACTCGGTGTCAGCGTGTACTCAGATAGAAGTGCCCATATCATATCGGTTCACAAAAAAGTGTAATCGGTGCGTCCCCAGCTCCGAGACTGAATAAATGAAGTTTTATCAGGCAAAGAATCAAGTACAAAACCCCAATCACGCGCGCACTCGTACACACACTGTGGCCAATCTGACTTGATCCCGCCGCAACACGAGGGACGTAATCCCCAGCTGTAATTGCATTCAGGAGGCTCGTGGAGAGGGCTTGACAAGTCCACTGAAACCACTTTAGCTCCGCAAGACGTGTTTAAGGTCTCGGGGTTGGCGCTTAGAAGCATATGTCCTTCCATACTTCTCATCTCCATATTGGCAAACACGACGGCATCAGGCTGGGTAATTAGCTAACCTCTGTGATGCGGCCCTTGATTTAACGCGGTTCTTAGCCGGCAGCTGGGAACAAAGTTACACATTCACAATTAAATGCGAGAGGAGAAGTGGGTAGACAGGAGTCGTAGGGGCGTAATGTAGTTTGCAGTTTCCGCTTTGACTTTTAATTAAAGCGGAGATGAAATAAGGAGAGATGGCGTTCGTCCTTGGCAGGCATTAGCGCGCGCTCTTTGATGGGTTCACCTTTCACAAACTCAGGTGTTTCAAAAGAGGAGTGACTTTGGCAACAGCGACTTATTCACAAATTAGTCCATTTCTTATGTGTAGCTTCGGGGATAACGAAAATTCCGTGTGCGTAAGACTGTGCTGATGTGCACGTCCCGAACGTAATACCGGAGCTGTACAACATTCCCCAAGGCACGCGCGGAAAAGGGAAAGATAATGCGCAATTGCATCACCTACTTTTAATTGCTGTTTTCACTGGACAGGAAGTAATTTACGAGCAAGGTTAAATGGGAGAAAAGTTAGAAAATGTAGTCGCCATATTGCTACCTAAGCACACTATCTGACAAAAAACTTCATTGCTACTTAAAAAAGTGGTGGAAGTACAATATGGCGAACCCCCAACAGTTTTACTATGCCGTTAATGAAGCTGTTGTTAAAGCAGTACTAAGTAACTCATACCCCTAGAGGCCATAAGCGCCACTGCAGGTGTCGTAGCAAGTTGCGTTTTTTGTTTGAGTAAATACTAGAGGGCTATTGTACATCCAATTACACAATGGAGATAATTGTTTTTACTCAAACTTGGGTGTAAATACTGTTTAAGTGGCGCTAGCCCGCAGTTAGCTTTGCCCGTTAGCCTGTTAGCTTCTTCTTCGTGATTCCATTAGTGTTTCTGGCCAGAGACACCAGGGGGAGATGAAAGACCCCCCGATCGTCCCATTAACACTTGTATTACCCCCAGAGGGACTACGAACAGGACTTATTATGGTAAACAAGTTATTTAGTACTGCTTTAATAAACAAAATTTAAAGGTGCATTATGCAGCTTTGTATGTGAAAATGAAAACTTGATAATTGTGCGTAATTGATTGACATTGGCTGTATGATGGTTAGTATGGCGCCTGTACTTTCTTTCACGGCGGCCTCTACAACGCTCCAGGATCAATTGTTTGTAGGTTTTCTGGTGAGAGGGTCCGTCAGCAAACTTCATTAGAGGCGACTGTGATGGACAGTAACGGCGCCACACTAACTTGGTCACTTAACAATCAAATACACACAAATAAAAAGTTTTGTTTCTCACATAAAAAGTTCTCTCCCCTCCCTCTCGCTCTCTCTCTTGCCCGACATGAGGTGCAGAGCCGATCTGGTCATGTCAGGCAGTGTTTTCTCTCTGCACAGGCTGAGACTCTTAGACTGAATCTGGAGGGGCGGAGCTGAGAGAGGAATCCATGGACTCCGCCCCCTGAAAATATATTGATCCATTACATAAAAAAATAGAATTACCCCACCCAGTCTGCTGGCTTGCTACAAAATTACAGTACACCCACAAGAAAACTTAAGACTACACCACTGTTAAAAACAACACAACAAGTGCCATCAATGACTAATTTAGATTTGTATGCCACTTCATTAACCACAATACTGAACCGAAGTACTTTTGAAGTATTATAACCTTGATTCTGAATATTGTTACGCCTTAATACCTTCACACATTTGACCCTTCCCTTTTGTGAGGTAAGAGCACCAATAGCATATCTAGTTGAGTCTTTGTTTATTTACAATATGCTATACTTTTCGATGCAATCCCTGCTGGAGTTATCACGCTGTATAGAAGTGCGTATTTGCCTTTACAAGTATCTGTTTCTCTCCCCAATGCACTAAATTCTCAAATAGGGAAAATATGTTTTACACATCACAAACATTGTAATAAGAATATCCGTGCTTTATTTCAGAAAGAGCTTGTATCTACTCCTCATGTTGTATCATATTGGACCCTATTTGTAGGAAATATTTTATGGAAAAAAGGTATGGACACTTCCCAACACATTTCTGATAACAAACAAGGTGAAAGAGGTTTTGTATAAAATGATCCATAAATATTATCCAGATAATTTTTTTAATGACAAATTTCAAAAGTGACATTGATGTGAACTCTACTTTTTGTGGAGATCATCCAGAGACAATATAACACTTTTTTTTTTGGACATGTTCTTACTCCGAGAAATTCTGGAAAGTCTTCTGCAGTTTTATAATTGAACATCTATACAAGGACTTTATCATAAAATGGGAAAATGTTGTTTCTTCAGAAAGCAAAAGAATGAAGACATTTAGTTTGTTATTAATTTATTTATCCTTTAGTCCAAATTTTATATTCACAAATGTAAATATTCCAAGCAGAAACCCAACTTTACACATTTTTATAGTGATACTTTCTCATATATGAAAATTCTGGAAAGTTCTGATAACAAAAAGGCTCAGTATTTGTTCAAAATACAATATATTTGTAACTGTATAATTGTACAATTATGTTATACCCCCGGAATACTGTTTGTATACACATTGTATACTTATTGCAATTTTTTTTTTTTTAAGAGTTTATTTCACTATGCGGCAAATTGATCTGAACGAGCTCGATACTGGACTTGTGGCTCATAGACAAAGGTTCTCAAGCTGTCGTCTGTACTTGGCAGTTTAAATGTTGGACGTTTTGCCTCTCGTCCAAGACATCAGCGCGAAGCTCATTAGTGAAAACCTTTGTCTATGATGAAATTATAGACAATTAAAACTAATTACAAAATGCTCATAGCCCCAAATGAGAACAGACTGCAATTTTGTGTGCATTTATTGGTATTTTCCTTGATAAGTCGGAGGATAAATGCATTTTCGAACTTTTACCTCACATCATAATGGTCCTGAGGTAAGATTTGCGAGATACGTGGGCGCTTTTGTCCATTTGGGTTTCCCCCATTGGCCTAAAACATAAAACAACACCTTACATAACCTTACCTGACTGAACTGGGAGGTTTAATGATATCCAAATTCTAAAAGTCTACACCCTACATTCTAAAAGTAATTTGTTCCCTATAAGCCCATATAATGGTTAAACATGTTTGCTTAGCCCTTACCTACCAGACCTCTGAGTGATTCACGTTCATTGGCCGGGGCAGCCCTTTAATTACTGCCTATCCTCTGGGGGGCCGTTACCGCGGGGATTCTTGCCCCTCTTTATTAGCCCATTTTCATATCAACGGAGAAAAGAGACACATACACTGTTCGGGGCAATTTGGTGCGCGCCCGAGGGGGACAGCGGTTCTTGTGAATATGCATGGAGGGGATGGCTGCACATGGGACAGCGGGGTGGGGTGGGGGGGCGACAGGGGTGATGGACGACCCACGCCAGCCGTCATTCGGGGTCCCAAACAAAGACACGAGAGTTCCAGCGGACTTGATAAAAGAATGGAGCGATGTCGAACAAGAGACGGGACAAAGGAGGTGGACAGGAATGTGTCATGTGTGTAATGTCATGAAGATGGTACCAGTGCGTTCAAATACATGAGGGGAAATGCACACGCGCTAAACGGTCTCGACTGTTAGACCACAGATAATGACTTCACCTACACTTTTCTTACCTACGTTTATATAAGTTTTATGTTGGTCGACCCAGTTGTGTTTTCCATGCTTTGACATATTTTAGATAAATCATGTAAAAATAAAATAAAAAGACTGGTCCAACTAAAAGAAACATTTGATAGTGACTAATTGTGAAAGACCAATGGGATATTTTAAATTTTGTTTGTGTGAATGCAAGTTGTTCCTGCATGTAGTCTTAAAATATTATAATGTGACGTGTGAATTTTATATCTTTTTCTCCCATGACCGGGTTTTTGTCAACTCAGTGTGAATGATTGGTCAGACACCACTTTCAGAAAGTACTTTTTTATTTTTATTATCCATTTATTTTTATGTATTTATGTATTTGTTTGTTTGAGCAGAGTTTCCAGAAGGTAAACAGGGAGGCAGCATTAGGGCTCAAAAGGACTATAGGCCTACACTGGAAAACGAATCATAATTTTAAAGGAACAGGCCACCGTTTTTCCATACTGAGATATGTTCTTACCTGAGTTTAGACGAGTTGATGCGTACCTGTCTGGTCTTTTTTGCGTGACTGAGGGCACACACAAAGACCAAAGATGTTGTTAGCATTTGGCTAAGTATATCCCTATGGCTCCCTATGAAGTTGGAAGCGACCACGCTCTTCCACAGGCACAAAGACCAGACATGTATCAACTCGTCGAAGCTCAGGTAAGAACATATCTCAGTATGGAAGAACTGTGTGCCCTCAATCACGCAAAAAGACCAAAGATGTTGTTAGCATTTGGCCTCTCCCAGTTTATTTATTAGTTTATTTGGTCGGGACAGTGCATGTTAATGAACATACATGGGTCTCATGCCTGTAAACAAGCCCCACCGGATTGTATGCGCACTCTCAAACATCCCATTGTACATGTTTTTTTTTTTTGTGGTAGGGGAAACCGGAACGAGCTGAACGAGCTCGATACTGGACTTGTGGCTCATAGACAAAGGTTCTCAAGCTGTCGTCTGTACTTGGCAGTTTAAATGTTGGACGTTTTGCCTCTCGTCCAAGACATCAGCGCGAAGCTCATTAGTGAAAACCTTTGTCTATGATGAAATTATAGACAATTAAAACTAATTACAAAATGCTCATAGCCCCAAATGAGAACAGACTGCAATTTTGTGTGCATCGAACCCGGACCTTCTACCTGTGAAGCACAAGCGCTAACCGCTGCGCTACCGTGCCGTCCAGTATATTCCTATGGCTCCAAACGGCGGTGAAGTTAGAAGCGACCACGCTCTTCCACGGGCACAAAGACCAGACAGGTACGTATCAACTCGTCTAAGCTCAGGTAGGAACATATCTCAGTATGGAAAAACGGTGGCCTGTTCCTTTAAAGCTGAGGTACCTGATTTTTTCTCTTCAGAATGTGAAATATTAGTTGTGACCCAGATTCGGTTCTAGCTCTCACATAAAGTTTCAGCAGATTTTAGTTTTATTTAAAGGATCTGTATCATGCTATTTTAGCCATTCCAAAGTAAAGTATAGGCATATATATGATATATTGTACCTCTATCACTATGGAGTACTCATTTTTGAGAGAAATATAAGTATTTTTGGGGGGTATTTTCCCTACCCGGAAGATAAGACGCTTCGATTCAGTTAACTCCGCCCCTCTCTCTGCTCATTCCACATTTGCAGTATTATAAATATAAATATCGCTGCAAAAGTGAAGTTACTTCACATAATGCAGTTATAAGGAGTTGACATGTGCAAAGCAGTTTCATAAATGGCTAACACACACGCTAACACACACGCTAACATGCGTTTTGATTGACTCACCGCTCAGTTTGGACTCCCATGAGATCGCGTTGGTTATAAAAGTTATAAAAGTTAATCCACTTTGATTCTGGCCAAGGTTCACCAAGCATCCATCAGGTTGGTTGATATAGTAGCTAGCTTAATCCCGGAAAGAAATTCCAACTTCTGGCGAGTGCACTCTTCTTTAGGAAGGTTGAATAGCCCTGTTCCTCTCGTAGCCAAACGCGCATCCGTGGCATTATCGGTAAGAAAAAAGAACAGGCGGTGTCCAGAGTAGGTTAGAAAGAGCTCAGTCTTCAAAAACAACACTTATGCTCGGATCCATGGCTCCTCCAGCCGTGGGTGCGCTTGATTAGCGTCGTGGGACAGCACAGACGCTTCGGAGGGTTGCTGTTTTTTTTTTTATAAAAAACCTGTTTTATAAATAAAAATCAGGCCGTAAGGCATTACATTACAGACGTAGAGCACTTCCGTTCCGCTGTGACGACACAACTGAACAGCTCAGTCGTTTACCAGGAGAGGGTGGAGCAGCTGCTCAGAGAGCAGGATTCAGGAGGATTACTTAGAACTGCGTGAATTAAGCCAAAAACCGCTCTGGGGGTGTTTTTGATAAGGAAATAGCATAACAACATGGCTAAAAGCTCCAAAAAGTCAATTTTGCATGATATAGACCTTTAAGATAAGAAATCTTATCACCAATGGGACAAGCACATTTGTCTTTATTTCGTTTTAAAACCGAAAAAGAAAATGATTGCAAGTGGGATTCATGCTTGTCCCATTTGCATTAGCATGTTTATCTCACCTGAGTTCAAACCGACTCAAATCCAAGATAAAGAACCTTTTATTCAAGCAATTTTAAGTCATTGATCTCATTTAACCTCTTAACCCCCACCTCCAGTTCAGCATTGCCCAAAAAAGCTGCCTAAAAGCTTCTTGAAAGAAAGAGTCAAAATGGTGGAGAAAACAAAACGTAAACAAGGATGAAAACGGTTTTGCACAGTTTCGTAGGTCTTGGCTTTCAAATGAGGCGTTACACTGACCGATACTATAGGCTGTGAGCGCCAGTCAAGAAGCTTTTAGGTTTGGGTAAAGCTGAACTGAAGAAAGTGTGTTTGGTTCAAGTGGGGGTTAAGAGGTTTTAAAGAGGGGGTATTATGCTTTTTCAATCACATAGCACCAGTCTATAGCATACTACAATGATGACATAACCTTCTGTTGGTCTGTATATGCAGTAAATTAAAATAACTGCCTTGAATGAAATTGCTCTCTCAAAATGGCTGTACTGAACGTCTTGAAATAGGCCTCTGTCTCTTTAAGAAGCTTTCCGACACGCCCCCTTCAGCACACTGCTGTGGCATCTAAACAACACTACTGTGCGGGGAGGGGGCTCTGCTGAGCTGAGGAGCAGTGGTTGGTGGCTTGGCTGGGGACGAAAGGTCCAGAGGCGTCTCCAGGAGGTGGGGGCGTTCCTAGGAGGACTGAGGCATAGCTACACCTAAAATGGCTGCCGTCTAAGTTTTTACTGATTACTCAAAAATACGTGAATGAGCCAAGGCAACACTCCAGGCATGTGTTTAATGAGGAATGACATAATAACATGATATAAAGCTTGAAAAGTCGATTTTACATAATACCCCCCCTTTAAGACGGTCACTTTTCCAGTTTCACTTGTTGAAATGGTACGAAACGTTACTGGGCAGAAAGTATGACGCCAATCATGTCCAACCATTTGAACAGTGTGAATTACCTCATTATGCATTGATACGTGAAACATCAGTGTTATTTGGCTCACCAAAATTCATAAACCATTCAGGATTTGTGGCTGCGATCTTACTTTTCAATGGTCCTTATTTAGAATTCCAGCCATACGGACTTTTGTGGATGGACATTCCCATTCTCTGAACCAAAACTATGATAAGCAGCCATAATCAGTTCCGCTATTGACAGGAAATTGCGGCGTGTGAAAGGATTCTTGACCGTGCCAGTCAGCGTTTGGCCAGGCTACCACTTGGCCTCCCTCCCCGGCAATTTCCAAAATCAAATATTCTTTCAATATCCATCCACTTTTCGGTCCAACTTTGATATTTCCTTTGATAATTCGCCCGAATGCTAATGCTGTTCAAATCATATTCTCAGCAGGGGGACCGACAGTACAAATAATTTTCTTATTATCTTAGAAAAACAAAATCTGTATTTAAATCTGGCTCGGGAGATGAGTCTTTCTGAATCAGTTGGTGACATCTTTCTGTTTGGAGAGGACATGCTGAGATTGAACGGATAAAGACGCGGGAATATTTGCTTTCTTGCTCTCGTGGAGTTGCTCTTTGAATATTGAAAAGAACAATGGATGAGAAGTCGTAAAAAAAAGAAATTACCAGAAAGTAAAAAGGCTGTGGACCCGGTGGTGTAGTGCTTTATATTCTTGTGCTTCACAGCCAGAAGGTCGAAGGACTAAATGGGGCGTTTTTCAACTCATAAAGCAAACTAATAATAAACTAATGAAGCAAAGTCCTGTCAGTAGCTCGGGAACTACTAGTATTTAGCCAGTTGTTTCCAAGTAGCTCCCAAAAAGCTTCTTCAAGACCTCTGATTTTGATGCTCGTCTGACAAACGTTAACTCCTTAAAACCTCTTAACCCCGACCTGAACCGAGCACATTCTCCACTTAGGCGTTACCCAAATATAAAGGCATCTCGGGGGAAAAAAGTCAAAGCGTTGACAAAGTGACAAAAAAGCAACAAAATGCGATGGAAAAATCAGTCAAAACAGTGACGCCAACACGGCAACAATGCAAGGAAAAGAAACTTAGATTTGGGTAAGGC
Source organism: Neogobius melanostomus (assembly GCA_007210695.1). Classification (NCBI taxonomy): domain Eukaryota; kingdom Metazoa; phylum Chordata; class Actinopteri; order Gobiiformes; family Gobiidae; genus Neogobius; species Neogobius melanostomus. The sequence continues at coordinate 337,410 of VHKM01000015.1, forward strand.
CGGCCGAACTCGAGAAAATACACTCGGTTAAAGGGATATTTCAGGATATTAGACATAGGGCCTCATTTCCTATAGTTATCCAGAGTGTTGTTGATTTCTGGACCCCTTTTTTTTTTAAATTCATGCAGTCCTTATATTTGAAGAATTTAGTGGCGCTAGGCTAGTGCAAGGCTAGCGCATTTCTACGGTAACAGCTAGCCTGCATTAAAAACAGTCTGACCTATGACATAACGATATAAATGTCTGTGTCGACTGTCTGTGTCGGTCAGGACAACTGACCTTGTATCACATGAATTACCCCATTTTCGGGGACTATTTTCTCGCAGATCACTCCGCCGCTGCGTTAGCTTACAGCCACGAAGCTGATGCTGCACAAATATAAGTCATTTTAAATGCAAAATGGTTAAAATGACACAGACATTTATATGGTTAGTCTGGCGTTATAAGTGATTTACCTCAGGTGCACTGTGGAGTGGGTCAGACTGTTTTTAATGCAGGCTAACTGATACCATAGAAATGCTTTAGCCTAGCACTAGCCTAGCGCCACTAGACTCTTCAAATATAAGGACTGCATGAACCCTCAGGGCCTAATTTCCTAGTTATCCAATGTAAAAAATCCTGAAATATCCCTTTTAAGGTGGGGTTAAGAGGGTACTATCTCCTTTGTAAAAAATAATATTAAAACAGCAGTATACTTTGTTCAAAATGCATGTGTGACGTATCATTCGAAACATAAAAAGTAAAAGGGACACAATAAATGTTGCAGGAGAAGTCATGTCAAAGGTTTTTTAGTTCTATAATGTATGAAAATATAGCTGTCGGTCTGTCACCGATGTGAGAGTGGTAGGTAGTTACGCAGGTGGGTCGAATTTTTTTTTTTAAACAGCATATTTTAGTGAAATTAAGCCAAATATAAAAATAGATAATCCAAACTAACATGATTAAACCAGATTTTAAATGATTTGCACCTCAAATTATTATAAATGCTAATTACATTTTACACAAGGGGGTCCCGAGTTGTTGGTTGTGTGATTTTGGGGTCGCCGCCTCACCGTGTTTATTATTGAAAGCTCATGGTTTGGAGATGAGCTCATTGCCAGGTTTGCCCAGTGGCAGCATTGAGGAAGACCTGTCCGATTATGGCTGAAGAGTGATCGAGCGTCAAATCTTAACAAGACTTCTAATGATTTGAATGAAATGCTCGCTGACTTAATTAGGTAAGGAGGTCTGCGCAGAGCCAGACACACTTAGGGAGGGGTGCGAATGGCAATGGGGTGTGTGTGGGGGGTTTCACTGTTTGTTTTGAAGGGCACAGGTCGGGACATCATTGGTGAAAAGCACAGTCAGCTAAATGTCCTGCAGCTCATTATTATAGGAATACATTATATTTCCTTTGTGGGGTTTTCAAGCAAGATTTAGATGTTGTTGTTTTTTATTATGTGAGTTATAGCAATTTATACGGTGGGGAAATGTTGTATTTGGAGTTAAAGAAAGAGCAAAGTACCTCATGGTTTGATTCATTCTCATAAAGTCTGTTGATTAAACCCAGTGCTCATTGGCACAGATTGGCACCACTTGGCACAAAACGCCTGGATTTTTGTCTTCGAAAAGTGATGTAAAATTTGCCCTTTTATTTTTCTTCCTGCTCCAAACCAGGCACAGCTCACATAATGATATTGATTTTTCTTTTGATTCCTGTTTCCCTTGTTATTTTCCATTTCAACTTTATTGTTTTTATTTGGTGGAAATTCAATTCTTAGGTTTGATTCCCATTTACTCTTGTGTGCGTTCACGCCACACATAAAGTCCAAGATCACCAATAGATGCAGACGGCAATGCGCCATACAGGGGCCATGGCCGAGAGGCAAGAAAACTCTCATGGGAATTAAAATGTTTCACTCTTTGTAGTTGTTTTCTGGTGAACTATAAACATATATTTATCACACACCCATAAAGTCAATCCAAAATCGGGTCATTGTAAATATTTTTTCAGAGCAAATTGTTCAGTAGAAGCCAAAAACGGCATGTGTTAGCTAACGTAGCATGAAGCTAATGTTAGCTTTGCTGGTTACTGCCAGATTCCACATTCTCCGCCCCGACTTCTGCAGCAAATGCGTAGCTATTTTAACCGTTAAGAAACATTTCACAGCGTCCACTCCGCTCCGAGGGGGCCGACGTCGCCGCCCCGTCTCTATCCGATAAAAATAAGGATCAACTCCATCTTCAGCTCCGTCAGACCGCACCAAACGGGAAAGAGAACGGCAACAACACCCGGATTTTCAAAGTAAATACCCTCCAAGTGGACTTTAATGGGACTATACAGAGTTTAAAAATGTTAAAAGTATGTATTTTCAACCCCCTACTTCCTTCAGCCATGTCCTAATGTGTATGATCCCAGACCTGTTCAGCACAACTGCCTCTAAAATCTGCACTGTCACTCAAAAAGGTTCATTTGGAATTCGGAATCATTTCCGAGGTGCCGTCATGCACGAGCTTGATATAGAAACTGCAGTTACGCGTTAGACCTGAGGTGGCAGTAGCGAGTATAAAAACATCAATTTCCATCTAGTCCCTTTAATTTGAACGAATTCACACAATGTAACATTGATATTTCCCTCTGTAGGAGTTTGTTTATCACAAACACAATCATATGACCCGATTAAGCTTCTGTTGGTCTCATTCAGGTAACTTGTTCTACCCCTTGCACATAAGGGGGAAAAAAACCTTCTGATAGTGAAAGAAGTGGAGGCAGTGGGCGTTATGTTGCTGCCGTTCGGATGTGAGGAGGAGCGGAGTCGAGCTGAGCGAACAGGCGGAGGATGTGGAATCCCGGGTTAGCATTGTCTGGTTTTTAAGTATTTATAGGCTGTTGAACCACCTTGCTCCTCTCCATCTCTCTGTATCTTTATTTAATAGAAAACTATATTCATAAAATCAGCATTTGTTAAAGTAATGAGAGAAATGGGAGAAAGATCAGTTTTTCTCCTCTTTGTTTCCCCCCTACTGGCTGTTTCGAACATGAGCATAGGCTATATGGTCCGTCTGTGTCTCTGTAGACCACTGAGGCTGAGGAAACCTACACTATATTTGTAAATTTCCTATCCCAGAATGTTTCCCAAGATAACCCTTTGTACTTAACATGTAAAAAACCTGTCAAAATAGTTGAACATACTAAAGAGGACGTCAAATTTGAGATTTAGCCCTTGTTCCTAGCTTCTGCATTAGATCCATGGCTAAATTGTGGGGAAAACTACTCCAAAGGAAACTTACCCAGCCTGGGAACATTCAAACACCACAAAGGCCTCACTCAGAGTATGGGAATCCAACCCTTAACCGTTTTGCTCTGAGGAGAGTGTTAATAACTAAACCGATGTGAAGTGTGCAGCTAACCTATAAATACAACATTCCCACCTGTGCCACTGACTCACAAACATTTTCATAAAACCTTGCTAGTCCAAAGAAAGTATGAGGCTGAATTATAATTCCACTGATGTTGGATTCATAACATTTTCAAAGAAACGTGATTTGATGCTGCAGCATTTGTTCTTGCCAAGTAAATAATTACATTAGAAGCCACTGAACTGCAGCAAACACAATTCATCAAGTCAATAAGATGTACGGAACATTGTATTGTAGATTCGCAGACTTTCTGACCACAGTGATTCATGAGGATTTTGGGGCTTTAGAAAGCAGGCCTTCAAACTGGCATTAAATCATGATTTCTTGGAAGATACAACATTGCTCGACTAATTTTGCTGCACGAGTTCATCAGAAATACAGAAATTGTGGCCAAACACATTCAGCTGCAGTTTTGGCAGAAATGTGCTCAGTTATTAATTCAACATGTTTAGTTGTTTCCCTTTTGCTTTAGAAGTTAGAAGTTTCCACTCATTGATTCATTTGACGGAATGTTTGCTAATGTTGAGAAAATAAGTAATCACAGATTTTTGTGTTTGTGGCATTAAAAGTATAGTATTTGGGCATTAAAATGGCATATTGGGCGGTACGGTGGCACAGCGGTTAGCGCTTGTGCTTCACAGCTAGAAGATCCCGGGTTTGATCCCGGCCAGACTGGGCCTTTCTGTGTGGAGTTTGCATGTTCTCCCCGTGTCTGCGTCCGGGTGCTCCGGTTTCCCCCACCACTAAAAACACCTACAATAGGTCAGGATGAATGTGGTGAGTGGTGGTTGTTGGTGGTTGGAGGGGCCGATGACACAGACTGGTAACCTCGCTTCCAAGGGGCATCTGTGGCTACAATAGCAGTTTACTACCACCGAGTATGGCGCGAGTGAAACAATGTAAATGTAATGCTTTGACAAACTTTGTAATACAGGCTTGTGAAGCACAATACAAGTGTAAGCCATTATTATTATTAAAAAGCATGAAACGTGACTTGGCTGCCTGTATAATCCCTGATCAAGAAATGCCCTGCAATAATGATTCTAATATTTCTAATGACAATAAATTATTGAAGCCTTTTTAGGGGCAACAGTGGCTCAGATGGTCGAGCGGGTTGTCCAAAGACAGAGAAGTTGGCAGTTCGAATCCTGGCTCCTGCAGCTGCAGACTGTTTGACTGTCTTGCTTCCTTCAGTCTATCCCAGGGCAGCTGTGGCTACAATAGTATCTCACCACCACAGCGTATGAATAATGATGCAGTGTAGTGCTTTGGGAAACATGTTAACACTGGCGTGTTTAGTGCTATACGAGTGTTATTCCCTCACACATTTCCACGCTTCGTAAATAAATCAATAACTCCAAGTATCCATAAATCACGGCGAGATCCAGGTGTTCACAGGTGTAAAATTCCTAAATCCCACCCCAGCGTGTCCGGCTACAGCAGCCCTGCAGGCTCTGGTCATCCTGCCACTTGCCAGCCCTAAAGTTCACTCATTAGAGACATGAGAGGGGAGAGAGGAAGCGTGTTTGTTTTGCGTACCTCCGGGTCACTGTAAACCGTCTGATCCCGGACGCCATCGCCATTACTGCCGCTGTCATTTCCTCCGAGGTTAGCAATTAGCGCTCGCCGCCGGGCTACCGCGCTAATGGCTGCAGCGTGAGAGACGCGAGGTGCGGAGGAAGGCCAGCGGGGTGTCTGGACGGCTGCCACATCTCCGTCTCCTAATTGCCATGAAAACGCCATTTGCTTGTGTTTATGGAGAGAGTGCGAGAGCGAGAGGCGCTGGAGGTCGGTGTCCGTGAGCAGGCTGGTCCCAGGTCTGCGCTGAGGTGGTGGTGATGACCCCCCGCCTCCAGGGTTTAAAGAGGTGGCCCGCAAAATGGACACCATATGGAAGAAGCAGAGCAGCATCTGAGCAGCCAACGGGAAAGAGGTTACTAGGTCAGTGGGCACAAGAACATACTGTTTGCAGAATAGATATTACTCAAACTCTGTGGACTTCAACCACTGAGTGAATCGCAATTCCATTTCTGTAGGTTTAATAATAATCAGCCAATGATCAATGTTTTTCAGGGCAGGGGTTCCCAAACTTTTGAAAACGCGACCATGCAAGCAATTCAAGACCCTCACTTTAAAGGTATTAGTGTTTATAATAATATCTAGAAGCAAAACTTTGAAAATATATATAGAGTAATAAAATTGCTTTACATAATAATATTATGTAACATATTATGTTAACTTTGCAATTTGAGCTTCGTTCACAGATTTCTGCTGTTTTCAGTTATGAATTTTTATCAAGTATGGTGATAATATTTGTTTGTGTGTGTGTGTGTGTGTGTGTGTGTGTGTGTGTGTGTCTCATTATCATGTTGGGACCCCGACTCAATGCCCTGCGACCCATCGGAAGATCCCGATCCCACTTTATGAACCACAACTTCAAACAGAACTGCGGTATTTTCATATTGTTGTGGGGTAACATTGCTAAATCATCTTTAACCATCTCAACCCACACTTGAACCGAGCACATTTTCTCCAGTTTGGCTTTACCCTAGAAAAAAAGCAACAAAAATGCAAGGAAAAATATTAATTTAGACTAGTTTTGTAGGTCTTAGCTTTCAAATGAGGTGTTACACTGGCCTATAGGCTGTAAGCTTTTAGATTTGGGTAAAGCTGAACTGGAGAAAATGCGCTTGGTTCAGGCGGGGGTTAAGAGGTTAACATTTCATGGGAGAGAGTGACCACTGCGCAAAGCCTTCTCCAGCACATCCCAAAGATTCTCAATGGGGTTAAGATCTGGACTCTGCGTTGGACAAACCATGTGTGAAAGTGATGTCTCATTCTCCCTGATCCACTCTTTCACAATGTGAGCCTGACGAATCCTGGCATTGTCATCTCGGAATAACCTGGTCATTCAGGATGTTCAGGTCGTTGGCTGATCTCATTCTTCGAGCACATAGTGTTGCTGAACCTAGATCAGAACAGTTAGTTAACCTCTTAACCCCCGCCTTAACTAAACACATGTTGTCTAGATCGCGATTACCCAAATCAAAAAGCTTAAAGGGATATTTCGGGATTATTGACACTGGGCCTCATTATCTAGTTATCCAGAGTGTTGTTGATTTCTGGAGATATTTTTTCTTAAATTCATGCAGTTCTTATATTTGAATCTAGTGGCGCTAGGCTAGGGCAAGGCTAAAGCATTTCTATGGTATCAGTTAGCCTGCATTAAAAACAGTCTGACCCACTCCACAGTGCACCTGAGGTAAATCACTTATAACACCAGACTAACCATATACATGTCTGTGTTAATATAACTGACCTTGTATCACATGAATTACCGCATTTTGAGGGACTATTTTCTCGCAGATCACTCCGCCTCTGCGTTAGCTTACAGCCACGAAGCTGATGCTGCTCAAATATAAGTTATTTTAAATGCAAAATGGTTAAAATTGTTCTATCGACACAGACATTTATATGAGTGGGTCAGACTGTTTTAATGCAGGCTAACTGATACCATAGAAATGCTTTAGCCTTGCCCTAGCCTAGCGCCACTAGACTCTTCAAATATAAGAACTGCATGAATTTAAGAAAAAATATCTCCAGACATCAACAACACTCTGGATAACTAGACCAATGTCAAAAATCCCAAAATATCCCTTTAATGAGAAAAAGAGTCAAAATAGCGCCGAAAACGAGATATAAACCAGGATGAAATGCAAAAAAACAAACATGACAATAACACAACAAAAATGTGGAAAAAAAGCATCAAACTACGACAAAAAAGTGACGACAACATGGCGACAACAAATCCAGGTGTCATGGTTTGGGGTTATTATTTAGTTTTGGTCTTGTCTCCTCCTGTTTTTGGTTATGTGTTCTCTGTCTTGTGTATTTATTTTGACATTCATAGTCTGTGTCTGTGTCTGCGTGCTTGCCTTTCCTCCTGTCTGATTACCTGTCCCGCCCTAATGTGTTACACCTGTTCCCCATTTCCCTTGCGTGTGTATTTATTCCCCTGTGTTCTCCTTGGTCTTTGTCTGAGCATTGTCGTCATTGTTGTGGGTCCTGTTCATGCCTGGGTTTTTGCCAACTCTAGTTTTGGATGCTCCTGTGTACCTCTGCTCCTTGTGTGAGTCCTGTCTGTGCCTTTTGTTTTTGCTGCTGTTTTCTTGGAAGTTGTCCATTAAATTTGAGTTTTTGAACTGCGAGCTGCCTGCTATTGGTTTTCTCCCACACCTCACCCCGTACCGTGACACCAGGTAACAAATGGTCAGTCATTTTTTTTGGTTAGATTTTGATACCCTACTCATGAATACTAAAACCAACCAAACAAAGTGGCTCCTTTTGCCAATCCCCTCTTCCTCAGCACCTGCGCGTGTTTTCCTAACCAATTTTCCGCCGGCTGCCCAGTTGTGGCACAGTTAACCAAGCAGAGCGCCTCTGTTTGCATTCGCGTGACCGAACCGCTGGCGTGTCAAAACAAATGGTTGCGGGCGAGACGGAGAGAGAGAGTGAGCGCTCGGTAATGGGCCCATCTTGTACTTCTGTCTGTTAATCATTCTCTCCCGCTGCCCCCTCTGGCTCCAATAAAAGAATATAAAAGAACAATTTGGTCCGCCCCAGCTGTGAATAAGCCTGCCATCACGCCGCACAATAGCGCCACGATCCGGGACACGCCCCTCTCCGGCCCCCAGTCATCAGTCAGACGTATCATTTTGCCCCCCCGCCCGGCCAGATGGTGAGAAATCCATAATTCAGAGTCAAAACAAAAAAAGAAGAAGGGGGACACCACACTTCCTCAGCCTTTCTTCTGCGACAGTTCATTATTTTTGGCCGGCGATAGACCACACCCCTGGCTAATTATGCTCCGCTTTAATGGGGGGGGGGGTCTCCACACCTGGGGAGGGGGCACTTGTTGCACTGTCGCCTCATCAGCTCCTTGTACACGGGTGGCAGCCTGGTAGTGTTACAGCTTTGCTCACTGTATTCTGCACTGAGAAAGTCTCTCTGGTGTTGCTCTTTAAAGGCTTTGCACGACCAATCACTGCGGGGGGCAGAGTTTGGCACTGAACCCAACAATGACACGGCAGGTTAAATAAAGGTCATATAAGATAGATAAATAAAGGGAAAGGTTAGGAGTTTAAAAAAGACAAAAACATTGCGGCGCACTGACCGGTTTACCATACGCATATTCATTCACAAGTAGGTCTACTGACATGTTATTCTGTGGCCCCGATCCCGTTAGACCTTGGAAGCTAAGCAGGGAAGGGCCTGGCTGGTACTTGGATGGGAGACCGTTTGGGAACACCAGGAAGTCTGGCGAATGAAGTGTGTGAGTGAGTGGTTGGTGGTGGTCGCTGATGGCGCAGGCTGGTTGCCTCGCTCACCATCACCGAGGATGGAGTGAATGAATAATCAACGAAACTGTAAAGCGACTAATGCATTATTATTAAGTAGAACGCTCCATTGACTTGAATGTGATTTTCCAACGTTCTACCGGTCATTATTTTCTAATAGAGGACCTCTGAAAAAATAATGACTGCTGCCAATGGCAACGGAGTTTGTGCTTGTCAGGTCTTTCATATCACTCCGACAGTAGTAGTAGAGACACTATCTCTGTCCCCGTCCCTGCGAGAGAAGTTGGGGGAATTGCTTGTGAAGTTAACCGGAGTGCGACTTTCAACTTACCCAGAGATTCACCACCATTCCTCCTCTCGAACTGCACCTTCAACTAAGTAGCTAGGCTAGCAATAAGTAGCTAGCTGTGCTGCTACTAGCCTCGCCACACTGCCTGGAATCAACAAACGTTGCCAAGCAACGCGCAAACTTTTGGGAACTATTTGCTGCGGAAATCATTAAATAAACCTTTCTGCCTTCATAAAAGTGTATGCAGTTTATTTGTGTGTGTTCAGTTGGCAAACAGCCGTATAATAAGCGGGATAATGTATAGAACGCCGGTCATTATCGGGAAAATAAGTTAATAAAATAAATAAGTTATTTAAAAAAAATGTATTTTTTATACATTATCCCTTACATTTGATATATACACCACGTGTGGCATGAAAGGCGACAGAGATGATGTTGTAATCCAGATATAGATCATTTCCTTTCTGGAAGACCGCCGTGACTGTAGTCACAGATAAAGATGTGGAAAATACACAAGCACATGTGCAAACTTCAGGTCCCGTTTCTCAAAAGGAGGTTTCTTTACACTCTTGCAACAACAGCTCCACTTTAATAGCTCCTACAGACTCCAAGCTTTCCAGTCTTGTACTTAATATTTAGATGTTATATTTTTATAATGTTATATAACTTATGCAAAACAAACAAAAGCTCCCGCACACCGTCTCACTCTTTAGACATGTATTGGTGCAACAAGTATGAACTCAATCCAATTTTTATGCACTTTTACATGAAAACATAAAATGACAGAAACCTGCTGTACTTTTTCCCCCCTCATATTTACAACAAAAGTTTCAGTTTAATTTCCCCCCCCAGTCTCTCGCCTTAACAACGATGACAGTCAAACATGTCACATATTTTTTAATACAAATGACTTTTCTTTATCATTACTTTCATGTCATGCTTTCATCTTGGCATAAGTCAAGCTTTTAAATCCGGTCAAATGATACCAGATAATACGAAACACTGTGGTAGATTCCTGATTGTTGCGACACCACAAAAGCAGCTAAACTGTTGTAAAAGTCAAAACATAAAGCTAATCCATTAGACACTGACAATGCCATGTTTAGCTATGGTTTTCCAAATCTTGATCTAACCTAACATTGGATACCTGTGCTCAAGGCAAAGCAGCATCATGTTGTTACAGAGTGTGACTTTAAAGTAACACTGAGTCAAAAACAGAAACGAACATACAACTTCCTCCATATTACTCCAAGATCAGGCTGAACATTTGGCTTCGGGGCTTTCAGTGATTTGGGCGACTGAATCGTCGGCTCATAAAGGCTCAGTGCATATTCCATTTTCCTATCACTTTGACTTTGAAGCAGAGGAAGAGATAAGGAGGAAGTTGTTAAATTGGTCTGGCAGCTTTTGTTAAAACGTCCTGTCAAAGCCAATCCGTCAAAGCAAGATTTTGTCACGTACAATTTATGGTAAACATGTTTTATTACATTCTTCCAATATTTCTATAGAAGAAGAATGAGGTCATGAGGCCAGTGCGAGCTTCATGTCCAAATCCTCGATTGATAATAAAGTGATAAATGAACAAAACATGATTAATTAGAAAGACATTTCTCCTGAAAACTCATGTATTGAGTGAAAGGTTCTTTGGTTGCTCTGAGTTTTTTTAAATACAATACATTGACATGAGACAGTACAGTAAAGGAATTGGAATGCTAGTGTGTGTGTGTGTGTGTGTGTGTGTGTGTGTGTGTGTGGTGTGTGTGTGTGTGTGTGTGTGTGTGTGTGTGTGTGTGTGTGTGTGTGTGTATGTATGTGTGTGGTTAGATACGTTTCCTTTGTTTAAACATGTTGGACATAATCTACAAACGTATGGTTCAATGTAGTAAAATATGAGGACAAAACTCAAGACATATGTTTGTTTGAGATATCATCTTGACTTTAAAAATCCAAGTACTGCTTATCGACAGTGGCTCAGATGGTATAGTCTGGTTTCTGGTGAGTTCATAAAGGCAGATGCCGCAGAATGGCCGCCACAATTCTGTCGATTAGTCCCAGGACGGTTGAGGGTACAGATCCATCTCACCCCCACCAAGAGGGTGGAGATTAGTAATGGTTACTCTTGTTAATATATAATACTATAATAGAGCTTGGGGTGTAATGTGATCAATAGTTGTAGCTTATTAATGGTCTGCCCCTTGAGATGTGACATCTCGTTTCCAAAGAACAGGACACAGTACAGTACATACACAGGACAACACAAACACAGACGAGACAAACCTGCTCCATAATCCCCTCCAAAAATAGAACTTTAAGGCCAAACTTTGACATTTTGTTAAAGGCAACAGCGTCCACAGAAACCTTAGTTAATACATCTCACTGTATGATGTACAATGAGGTTTACTTTGGGCTATAATTGGGATTTTGGTGCCCTTGGTGTTTTGACGATCGAGAAAATCGGCCCCCCATCAAGGAAACTTGCCAACCCCTGCGCTACGGAGTCATGTAAACACTGTACTATGTGCTGAAATCTTTCAGAAGATCGTAAAATCTATAGTGAAATCTTTCTTGCCAAGAGCGATCCTTGTGTGGGAGGGGCTAAGTGGGAGGAATGAAAGCTGTACAGAACTTTTATTTATTCTCTGCACTGTCCTATTTATTATTAAGTTTTTAATCTGTTGTTTTTATGCAGCTGACAAACTGAACCCTTGGGATTAATAAAGTATATCGTATCTAAAGTCTCCTTTGGTTATGGCAACACAGTTCTTTGTTTTGTGACGTTGTTTCTTTTACTTTAACGCCTTAGTCCATTTTAGGTCTATTTTAGCCCTGTTTTAGAGAAGTCCTCATTTAGTTTTTGTCTCGTCCTGGTGGTTCTTGGGAATCCAAATATTTCACGATGTGGTACTTTATGTGAAAGGGCAGAAAACCTCTGCCACAGACTCGACTTGATTTACTCCTTTCAACCACAAACCAACGACTCCGGAAGTGAGTGATGATGACTGATGATGTAAAATGTACAAATACAAGGTCTAGATATTTTCAGTCTTCCCCCGTATGCTTCCATTTGGATTCTTGCCCACAAAACTGGGATCCGATCCATGTTTTAGTAAAGCGCCGGAGACTGACAGTTGCCGCTCTCCGGGTGAGCCTCTTATTAAGCTGTAACTGCCTGGCCCATTGATTTTCCCCTGGCACATGTGGCCTCTCTGCTGCCCTGCTGTCCACTGCTGCGCCTCACAGCGGGAACGCAATCAAGCCCCAAATATATATTTTTTAGCTTCTCCTTCACACTCTCGCCTCGATAAACAACTCATCTTTTCTCGCACCCAATCAATAGGAACGCGGGTGCCTCTTCACCGCTCTCCAGGACTGATTATTCGGGAGGTCTACGTGTGCTGAGTGCCGCAATGCAATGATATCATGTTGAATTAGGGATGTATTTTTGTACAGGCCACTCCGATAAGAGGGCTTTTTGTGATGTAAATGTTGTGGTGTTGCCTGGAAATCAACTAACTTCAGTGATTCACGGAGGTTTTCTGTGGCCTTTGAGAACATCCGGCATCATTCAAAACACATCATACTGTATATTTTAAAGAGGGGGTATTATGCTTTTTCCAATCACACAGCACCAGTCTATAGCATACTACAATGATGACGTAACCTTCTGTTGGTCTGTATATGCAGTAAATTAAAATAACTGCCTTGAATCAAATTGCTCTCTCAAAATGGCTGTACTGAACGTCTTGAAATAGGCCTCTGTCTCTTTAAGAAGCTTTCCGACACGCCCCCTTCAGCACACTGCTGTGGCATCTAAACAACACTACTGTGCGGGGAGGGGGCTCTGCTGAGCTGAGGAGCAGTGGTTGGTGGCTTGGCTTCCAGGAAGTCGGGGCGTTTCCAGGAAGTGGGGGCGTTCCTAGGAGGACTGAGGCATAGCTACACCTAAAATGGCTGCCGTCTAAGTTTTTACTGATTACTCAAAAATATGTGAATGAGCCAAGGCAACACTCCAGGCATGTGTTTAATGAGGGAATGACATAATAACATGATATAAAGCTTGAAGAAGTCGATTTTACATAATACCCGCCCTTTAAATTCATAAGGATTTCCCTGAAAAAAAAAAACGTTTTACACTGTCGGACCGCCTTCATAGCTTTGATTACAGAACGCACTGTTGCATCCCAAAGATTCTCAATGGGATTAAGAACTGGACCCTGTGGTGGACAATCCATGTGTGAAAATGATGGCTGATGCTTCCCAGAACCACTCTCCACAATATGAGCCCGATGAATCCTGATCTTGGAATATGCCATTGATAGAATAACCTGGTAATATGTTAATGTTAATCCAGATGCCACTGTTCTTCCTCTCTCGCTATTCCCCCAATAAATATTAGTGTTGTTTTCCTCAAATCCATGACTAGTTCTCAAGAAAACATCATGGACAGGGAGATACTGATGGGAAGTCACTGGCTATGTGTTTCTCTGTCAAAGAGCCACATTTCCACCCCCCCTAGCCCTGAAAACACCCTGGTCACCTGACAAGTCACCTGGTTACCTCAGCCAAGCCCAGGTCTGGAGGGAAATTCTGTGTTACAAATGATCCATCTTTATAATAACTAACTCTATAATTAACTAGCAACTTATTTCTCTAAATGCAAAGTTTTAGAGACAGCCCTTGGGACCTGTGGATTGAGGGACTTGTCTGGTCCTTGCTGATCATTGAATGTAAACATGGACCTAGCATATGCTAACTGTGCTACTTATGTAAGTAAGTAAGTGTTTTATTGGCTGGCTGCCCTCTGCAGCTCCTCCTGGGTTTATGTATCTGTTATATGGGTTTTCATTGTAATGCTAACCACGAGCTTTTGCTACTTTGGTTTAGTGAAGGTTTATTTAATTATATGATCAGTGATTTCGTTTTGATTTTGTTTGATTGATTGATTAATTTGTCTTTATTGATTAATATTTTTTATTTAATTCAGTAATTGATTTATGAATGGCTTGTGTACATTGGAATTTGCTAAATTAGTGTCACTAGCTAGTTCATTATAAACTGGCACACACCATCACGGACAACACCTCCCACCCACTACACGGGACTGTAGAGGAGCTGAGCAGCTCCTTCAGTGGAAGACTGAGACACCCTCAGTGCAAGAAAGAGTGCAAGTCCTTCATCCCCACTGCCGTCAGACTGTACAACACTACTGTAAAGTAAAAAGTGCAATAATCTCTGTATCTACGTCACTTACTGTATCTGTGTCACTTTATCAACCACTTGCACTATGACTATAAATATGCATTGAGTTGCCTTGTGTATGAAATGCGCGTATATAATAAAGTTGCCTTGCCTTGCACTGCTAATACTGAATTTTTTATTATTGTCTGTTTACTTTATTATTTACGATTTATACTTTTGGTAGCCATTGTATATAAGAGACCTCTATTTACTATTTAACTGTTTGCACATTTCTTGCCTATCCTGCGCACCCTGAGTGAATGTCTCCATTGTGAGATCAATAAAGCTATCTTATCTTATTGGTCCTGTTTTTCCTACAGGCCAAGTGCCCTTTTTGTGGGTTATTTGATGTCGAGCTCGTGAACAGCCAGGAACCTGCAGAGTCAGCTCCACCGTCACCACATCTACATCCCATTGATACCTCATTCTTCTCACCTACTCGCTTTCATAATTTGCCACCGTTCCACTATCCACCTCTTACCCGGCCGTCTTGTGGTCATGTCCTCCGCCCTCTAGTGCCCGTCCCTGGTCTTCTGACTGTGACTTTTTCTTACCTCCATGGTAATAATTTATTATTAATGTGTACTAACTCTAATCCCTGTTACAATTATCCATCCATCCATTTTCTTCCACTTGTCTGTTGCCAGGTTATCTCATTGCACCAGCCCCTATGGCTCCTCCTGCAGGTGGTGGGTCCACAGAAGGACGGCCTCATGGTTCTAACCGGGCCTGTTGGTCTCTCATAAGGAGCTTCTGAACCGCTCTTTGTCTGACCCGTCACCTAGGACCTGTTTGCCATGGGAGACCCTACCGGGGACACGAAGTCCCCGACGACAGAGCTCCAGGATGATTCGGGCGCTCAAACCCCTCCACCACGTTAAGGAGGCGGTTCCAGGAGGGGCCTGTTACAATTATGTTGGATGTAAATACTTGACTGGAGGAAACGTCTGCGTATACTGAGGAGTATGGAGTTTTATCTCACAGCTTTCGGCTTGTATCAAAATACTGCACCAACAATCAAGTGTATTCATACTTTTTGAGTGGCTCATTCATTTAATGCTAGCAATTAGCTTCAAGATATGAACACCTACTGTGATGTGGACGGAAGTTCTCTCCAGTGAAATCTTTGCTCATGACACAATGTTTTTTTTAACATGATGCTCATGACTGTCCACCAGTAACTTAATGTTTGCCTCTTGAGCTATTTGTCTCTTCGTCTTCTGATTTCAGTGTTTGGGCCCATAGTGTTGCTGAACCTAGACCTGACTAACTGCACCAACCCCAGATCATAACAGTTAAATCCATGTGTGTTATATTGTCATAGAAAAATGTATTAAGTGAGAGATTAGTCTTTGACTTTGTACGCCGTAGCCAAAACATTGTACTTCAACAGTCATTATAAATACTACGCAATCGATAAAAAGAAAGTGAATACGTTATTATTTGCAATAAATTTCACTGCTTGGTTTCAAAACAAAACCATGAGTTGCTGAGCAGGGTAATAATTAAAGGAATCTGTCATGATTAAGAAGCCTGACTGAGATTGGGAAGGAGTTTTCCACTTAAAGCAAAGTCCTTGAAGATAATAGCTCATACTTCCAGTGCTGAGTGGAGTGCAGAGTTAGAGCATCAAAACAAATCCGAAAACAATGTCATTGGGACGTGGCGGATCCCTCAGACTGAGCAGTTCGGACCATTATAGAGGCTGATGCGGACAAGCCGCTAAAACCTCCTCCTTCGTTTTGCCCGGCGCGTATTTAAATCAGCACTTTGCATTTATCTGCATACATCTGAAGATAAAATCAGAACGGGAATAAAAAATGAAATGAAAAGAATTCATGAGATGCAAATTTTGACGGGATAAATGGCAGCTCCGTATTTGGCGGCTAATGTCCGCGGGTTTGGGCTAATTGTGGCTTTGTTGTGTAATTACGGGGAGTTTGCGCAGGGTTTAGGGCGGGGGGGAGACAGGGGGAGGAGCGGCGATGGGAGAGCGCTGTTTAACTTCCTCCCTAAGTGGCCCCTGTGAAACTTGGGGGGCCTCGGGAGATTAGGGATAATCCTTTGACTAAAACGTATTGGCCCTGTCACCCTCCGTTAGAACGTCTGGCTCTGTGGGACGCTCCGGTTTTCCTATTAAATGTTATATAAAGCAAAATAGTAACTTAGTCTTGTAAAATGAAGATTGAAATACAGTTAATTAAAGTGTGTCATTTACAACAAACACTGTATTACTCTCTTTCTCTAGGATTTGCAATAAAATTATGTTTCCTTTTTGTCCCATTAGCCTAAAAGTAAGTAAGCTTCATTAGTGTAGTAGTTTTTTTTTTCTTCTTCTTTGCAGATACCAGTCCACTGAAATGCAACAAATCTGCTTAAAATATAATTATGCAAAATGAACTCATGTAGAGCTTTTTACTAGAGATGCACCGGTCCAGCTTTTTTGCTTCCGATACTGATACTGGGGGGTTGAGTATCTGCCGATATCCGATATTAACTGATATCAAGGGACTTTCTCAAAAGTGGCATATCTGATTGAAAAAGTGAATGGTCCTCTTTTCTCAGTTTTAAGATGGTCATGATGTTACAGATCAATTATCAATTATATCTATTGGCTAATAAACTAATGGAAAAACATTTAACAAGGATCACTGGACTTTCCTACACTATTCTTGGGTATATGACGGGCTATTTTTTTAACAATTGCATTATGTGAGCTCAGTTATTCTCTCAGTTATTCTCTAACAGCATTTCATAAACTAAAACACAAACACTTGGCCACTGCAGCAGAGGCTGATTTTTATCTTATTAGGCTACTTTAGGTATTTCTATTAAAGTGTCTGACCCAGCTTCATCATACTGTTGCTAGCTGTGGCATTTTGCACTCTAACATACTATTGCACAGGATTCTTCAGGCTCCTAGCATCCATTTTCACTGAGATTAAGTTGTGTTTTTAAAATGGTGAGAGCCAAAACAGGTATCGGTTATCTAATATTTGTAGCCAATACCTGATATTGGGGTGCATACCTATGCTCCCCGGGTGTGATTTTTTTTTCCGTAGGTGAGTTGGTACTTCAACCAATCACAAGTCATGAGAGTGAAATGTCATACATACTATATCAATCAGCTTAACCCTGACCCTGCCCTAGCCACTAACCTTAAGTCATTAAAAACAGACCTGTATCTGTGTTTGGACCCACCCAGCCATCTTTCAGTGATCTTTGGATCTTATCCGGTGGCTGCTCTTAGCAGCGAGGCGGCAGCTCACAAAAAGCTTCTCCTGAGGTCCCACGTATCCAGGAAATGCTGTCCTCACCTCTTCATGTCGTGAAGTAAAAACTCTTGCTATAGCTTCAACACAGTCTGTATGAAACCCCTTCTTTATCCCGTTTGCTTCAAGACGACAAACCAATCGAACATCCGTGCATCCGTATTACTGCTTGGTAAATCCTGAGAATCTTAACAAAAGTGGAGGGATCCGAGTTCCTTTCTATAAAACACATAATATCTGGTGTCTGGGAGGTAGAGGAATAAGCGATGACAGTGAAGGGCAGTTGCAACATTTAACATTAAACATTTAGGTAGATATCTCTGCATTGCGAGTGGTGATGGGTGGTAATGTTAATGTGCTTGTCTCTTGTGGGAGGAAATGGAGAGCAACAGTGGGTGGGGACTGAAATTTTCCCCAGAGACAACAGATTGGCTATAACTGTGACTGGAATATTATATATTTGAGATGCAGATTTTGACCCACAGATTGAGGACTCAAGAAGAGCATTGTCAAGTTGAATAGGACAAACTGACACATTTTACTTCAGCATCACATTATTAAAACCAAAAACCTGATCTATTGGTACAGCTGCATTTTTTGTGCCGTTTTCTTAACTGCATTTGTAATTTCTCACATTGTTTTCCTGGATGCTTTTGTACATCTTTCCCTGTATTTTTGTGGAGGTTCAGCTGATTTTCTTTTACTGCAAAGAGTCCATAATGGTCCTGAAGAAAGCAGCTTTTTGAAAGTAAACAAACAGCTAGCTTATGCAAGAGGGTCTAAACGCAGCCGATGGAGACTCATGTGATCAGTGGAGCTCCAAACCTCCACAGGAGCTTCACTGATCACACGCCCAATGCCATCCATCTGCTGCATCCAGACCCTTCTCAGCTGATGAGCTAAAGAAAGTTGAAACCTACACATTTGTTCTTCTAAAACATTGAAGAGGCACCAAGAAGAGCCTCACACAACTGCAGCAGAGTGGAGGCGTCACAAGAGGCGCTGCAGGAAACAAGGAAGAGATAAACGAAACGGTGAAAGACTATTGTGGAGCAGAGGGAACTGCAGGAGGAAGAGGAAGGAGGGGGTGGAGGAGCTGACCAGTGCAGGACACCACGCTCTGAAATCACTGAAGGCAGCACGGGGCGACGGTGGTGCAGAGAGTAGAGCGGGTCGTCTTGTGATCGAAGGATCGGCGATTCGAATCCTCCTCGCCTCCAGTGTCTGCTTACACCGGTGTATGAATGAGAGTGTGAATGGGTGACTGGTTCCTTGATGTAAAGCGCTTTGAGTGCCTAAAGCAGGTATAAAGGCACTATATAAAATGTGACCATTTACCATTTACTGAAGGCAGGCAGCCGGGTTTCCTTCGGGAGCTACGCTTTGTTGTTTAAAGCAGTACTAAGTAACGTGTTTACCTTAATAAATCCTTTCCGTAGTCCCTCTGGGGTTAATACAAGTGTTAATGGGATGATTGGAGGGTCTTTCATCTCCCCCTGGTGTCTCTGGCCAGAAAACCATGCTTGCAACTTGACTGCCACCGGGGCGGAGCAACCAATACACACTAATAGAATCACGGGGAAGAAGCTAACAGGTTAACGGGCAAAGCTAACTGCGGGCTAGCGCCACTTTAAACAGTATTTACAGCCAGGTTTGAGTGGAAAAAAAATATTTCCATTGTATAACTGGATGTACAACACCCCTCTCTCCCTTCACCTTTTCTGTCAGCGTAGTATTTACTCTTCAAGACATTTAATAAGTTAAAAAATTGCTAAGACATCTGCAGTTGCGCTTATGGCCTCTAGGGACAAGAGTTACTTAGTACTGCTTTAAGTTTCACATCACTACTTTGACCTTTACACCATTGCCTTCCCTCCAAAGTCTACAGTAAATGAATTGTGATTTCACTGTTAGAACCAGAAGCCGTCATCCGCTATTCTGCTCAATATTATTGGTTCGGATGTTCTATGTCAACCCGATGTCGAACCGCGTTTTGCATCACAATTTGAACGAGTCATTATCATTCCACACAAAAGCCCGAAACCAAAATTGCTGCTTCCAACGTGAAGAAGTGTCGGCTACTCCTCTGTACAGTCTATATCCACTCTGATCCCGCGCTGAAACACGGGGCAGACCCGGCCTCTTTGAAGTGGGCTTTTGAAGTGATGAGGCAATTGGGGGAAATAAGAAGGCGTGCTCCAGCTCGGGTTCCTGGAGTGTCCGTTTGTGCCGGCCGTGATTGGACATTGCTCCCCGTCGGGAAACACCGGCCGTTTTTCGCAGGAGGGCGTGTCTGTCTGCACGGCCGGACAAAACGTATAGGACAGAATCGCCTGCCAATTTGGCATGCGGACAGCGATCCCCCCCCCCCATATTCTAATGATGGGTCCTGCCAAATGTCTGCCAGTCTGTCGGTGCCATGAGGTCATTATGGGCAATAAAGGGATAAAACAAGGGCAACTGAGTGGGCTCCTGCTGTGAAAGTTAGTTTATGTTATTGTATCTAGCTTTGTCACATACTGTAGCTCTTTTTCTCGTATTTTTATTCTGTGTCTGAAAATCTACAAAGCTTGTTTTTCCTTAAAGGGTCTATCTCACCGGCCAAGAGACTAGTTGAAGACAAGTTGGAGACTCGAGTTGCCACTGGTCACGGACAATTTCTCAGAAACGTCCGCAGAAGATGAGGCGAGTCTCCACGTAGTCTTCGATTTCAGCAGAGACCACATGGAGAGGTCTACGCGGTCTCGAGCAGTTTTGTCGCGAACACTTATTGTCCTCAACCTGTGAGACGTTTCTGTGATGTCCCAGCAATGTCTTGGAGACCTGTCAGATACCACGGAGAGCTCAAAGAGTCGTATGGAGTTTCTTTGAGATCTTATTGGTATCCGACAAGTCTCTGAGACATTGCCGGACGTCACAGAAACGTCTCACAGGTTGAAGACAACAAATAGTGTTCGCGACATTTCCACAGCTGCTTGAGATAGCGTAGACCTCTCTGAGACCATGAATTTGTTTTCACCGAGACTGAGCCGTCACCGGGCAATAAGCCACATCTCCAGGTATAGAGACATCTCCGTAACCAGCGGCAACTCGAGTGAACCACAAACAACAAGGCGACATTAGATATTTTCTATTTCACTTTTAAACACTTTAATCCAAACAAGATATCCAAAATCCCCTCTGAGAAAATCTTTGTATCTTATATATCAACAAAATAAAATACAACATTTAAACCTTGCTCAATCCATTATTGACATTTGGCGGACATAATATCAAAAATATATTATGTTGCAATACATTTCCCCCCTCATACCAGTAATCTACAGCACAAGTTTCAAATTGATACCTCTTAAAGCAAGTGAATCGTGCCCCTAGAGGCCATAAGCGCCACTGCAGGTGTCGTAGCATATTATGTTTTTTTTAACTTATTAATTGTCCGTGAGAGTAAATATTACGCTGACAGAAAAGGCAAAGGGAGAGAGAGATATTGTACATCCAATTACACAATAGAAATTATTTTTCTTCGCTCAAACTTTGCTGTAAATACTGTTTAACTGGGGCCAGCCCGCAGTTAGCTTTGCCCATTAGCCTGTTAGCTTCTTCTTCGTGATTCTATTAGTGTGTATTGGTGACTCCGACCCGGTGGCAGTCAAGTTGCAATTGTGGTTTTCTGGCCAGAGACACCAGGGGGAGATGAAAGACCCCCCGATCATTCCATTAACACTTGTATTACCCCCAGAGGGACTACGGAAAGGATGTATTAAGGGAAACAAGTTACTTAGTACTGCTTTAATGTATGTGCTATAAAATCGCTCTACATGTTGACTGTTACCGGGCCAAATACAAAGAAGGTTCCAAGAACGTACTGGTCGTTACGAATTACGTGACGAATTAAACTTTAGGACTCAGAAACATAGCTCAACTTTGAAAAGTTTTAGCCCAACAGTTAATGGTGTACAATTGTGGAAACTGGAAATGGAGTTGAAACGAAGTCCAAATATCAACCTGTTCAAATATAAATACAAACAAAAGACTTTTGAAATATACAGAGAACAAGAAATGTGTTGCCACTAGGAGGCGCAGTAGGATCAATTATGTGTGTTTCCTCTATAATCAAGGAAGAGTGTTGCTGCTTGGAACGGTTGTCATTCTATTGCTCAAATTTACAAATGAGAATTAGGGTAGGCAAGTTATGAATCTGTTGAGAGGGACCCTCCCAACGGGCTCAAAACCCTGTCTTTTAATGCACCACTCAGCATAGGAACATCACCTACAAAATCAGCTGTTAGGGCAGCTGGGTGGGGGTTTGTTGAGGGGGAGTTACTGCCCTCTTCAACTGGCCCGTTCTACACCCTGGCTTTTTAATGCACCACACTATGCAGGGCTTACATCACACTTCACATATAACTCAATTAAACAAATATAATAATAATGATAATTAAACCCAAATTAAATTATATTAAGGATGGTAATGACAACTGGGAATTAGCAAGATCTTAGAGTATAATATGTATTAATGCACCTTTATAACATAAAAGTAGCACATTCTTTTGTTCTTTATTTTGCTGTTGTTTTTGTCTTATTCTTCTTCATCATTTATTGTTACTTTGCCCTATGTTCCTTTGTTTATGATTTGCTACCTTGTAAATATTAAATGTAATGTTACTATTTTTATTTTGGGGTGGGCGCTTATAAGCCTTTGGCTTCAGCCCACTCCCTTTGAGCAGGTTAACTGCTCAAACAAATAAATAAACTAAACTAAACTAAACTAAACCTGGTCATGTCTATTAGTGGCACGGCCTGTTGTCCCACTATAATCATTCTATAGTTATTAGAAAATGGGAAAAACAGTCAGTTCTGATTGTGTCTGAAACCTTCACTCATCATCACTTCAAAAACCTAAAGGGGACAAAACAAAACACAATTAGCCACTGTAATACAGACAGTTAAATCCTGATTTTGTTCTATCAATTCCTCACAATGCCTCTGTCCCATAATGACAGCCCTCATGATCCGGCGCACAGCGTGTCTGACGTGGGCTGAAAGGGGAGACGCGATCTGTGCCAACACCTGGCGTTAGAGTCAGCCGTCACAGCGTCGTACCATCAAACCAGCGTCACTTATCGCATCACACCGGGGTGGAACATCTGTGTCCGAGGCGGGGCACTTCTGGGGCGCGCTGCTGCCCTCCTGGGAGCTCCGAGCTGGGGGTTACTGACTGACAGCCGGAGTTGGCCCTACGCCTTCCATCGCAGCTGGAAGGGGGCAGGATGCCAGACTGATGCTCTTGAAAGATGGCTACTTTTACAGAATGAAAACCACAAATAGCTATTCATGCATTGAAGAAACTTGAATAACTATGGGCTTTTTAGTACACCCTGGATAAGAAAAGGTAAGAACATTATGGATTTAGTTTCCTCATAATATTCATGACTAGTTTGTTCTGTCTTGGCAAGCTTCTGATTGGAGAACTACCTTTGAGAGGGGAAGAAGCTATTACCCACTGCTTCTGAAAGCTCTTGCTTCACCGTGACTGGTTTAATGTAATGGGTTTAATCGGCTCATCATTAACTCTGAGCTTGACGAAACTCACCAATAGGGGAAGTGTGTGAGGAAAAGCGTCTGTGTTTAAGCTTAGAGCTGCATTAAACAGAGAAAAGAATTGAATCACGGTACGACATTCTCACAAAAACAGCAGCTCATCAAAAGGAATTAAAGCAGTACTAAGTAACTCTTGCCCTATAGAGGCCATAAGCGCAACTGCAGGTGTCGTAGCAAGTTACGATTTTTTACTTATTAAATGTCTTGGAGAGTAAATACTACGCTGACAGAAAAGGTGAAGGGGGAGAGGGATGTTGTACATCCAGTTATATAATGGGAATATTTTTTTTCACTCAAACTTGGCTGTAAATACTGTTTAAGTGGCGCTAGCCCGCAGTTAGCTTTGCCCGTTAGCCTGTTAGCTTCTTCTTCGTGATTCTATTAGTGTGTATTGTTTGCTCCGCCCCGGTGGCAGTCAAGTTGCAAGCATGGTTTTCTGGCCAGAGACACCAGGGGGAGATGAAAGACCCCCCAATAATCCCATTAACACTTGTATTACCCCAGAGGAACTACGGAAAGGATTTATTAAGGTAAACACGTTACTTAGTACTGCTTTAAGTCACAATTCATTTTTTTTATCGTCATATTCCACAGCCCCCAGTACACCGTTTCTTTGGTGGCACAGGGGTGCAGCAGTTAGCCCTCTCCTTTGTTTCCTTCTTTCTATTCCAACAAGAACAGGAAGGGTTTTGCTTGCACTCTTGGGGCCAGATCTTGGGCCTGGCGGGGCGTGCAGGCTTTGCGAATTGAGATTTTCCGAATGTCGCCAGAGGAGGTGACTGCTCTGATGGGGGCACCACTGACATTCATTTCCTCGTTTACATCGCACTGCCTTGTGTTCTTCCTTAAAGGAGCTGTACCTTGTAATTTTTCTTTCTGCAACTGTGAAGCACTTTGAATTGCCTTGTGTATGAATTGTGCTCTACAAATAAACTTGCCTTGCCTTGCCTTACCTGATTTTTTTCCTAGTTATGGGATGAAATTTGTTTATCCTCCTTTGGTTTACTTTATACTCAGACCTTTGCGGGAAAAAACACTGCATCTAATTATAAAGCATTTGAAATTTCATGAACGTGCAGGCAAGTTTTCCAGCATTTTTGTGAAAGTGACCCTGCACGGTGTGAAATGTGCCGATAAACTTGTCCCTGTGAAGAATTGGGATACAGCAAATTTGTTAAGAAAACTTGGAATGAGTTTGAACATTTCAATTTAGTGGTTTCCTCTTTCATTGTTTGAAATAAAAATATCAGGTATAGGGCCGTTAAGCATTATAAGCTCTCACAGGTCAAACTAAAAACTTTATTAACCTGATCATGAAACAATGTTCGTGTCTTGAGAGAAAGAGATGTAGCCTGTAGCTGTGGCGCGGATCGGCCTGGCCGTAAACGCGAAACAAAACAAATGCACACGTTCACCCCCCACAACCGAGGAAAAAGCATTTCTCCACGTGCTTCCCACTTGAATGCGCTAAGTCTGGAGCTGCAAGATCACAAAGTGCGCTCCTACTCAGCGCAAAATGTTACGCTATAGTCTGCGTTTTGAAACACCCTTATTGTTTTGCGTTGTGTGTGGAGAAGCCTTACTCCTTCTGAAACCTCAGAATCTTCAGAATTGGGATTTGAAAAGGGATTTTGTGATCATAGAGTATGGTTTAATGGACATATGACCAATGTGTGGGCAAAACTTGAGAGAATTATGGGGTTTGAAGTCCGCTAGGGGTGAATAGAGATGGGGAAGTTAAGTAGGCTTTTGCTGCTGTGGTTGAAATACGGTGGAGGAGAGGGAATATAAAAAAGGAAAAACTATGCAAAACCTTAACTTGGATGTACTCCTTATCATATCCTTACCATGATGGAATATATTCCGAGATTAAACAATGGCAGCCCACTTTGTGCTTGTCATGCTGAAAACTAAAAAAAGGAAGAAAAAACTCATTCTTCGCTTGGAAAATATTCACTGTTCTTGTTGAAATGTGCAAAAGAGCCCTTCACATGATTCATGAAAGATTCATGGACTGCAGCTTCATTTGTCTCAATTACTTAATAATGAATTTTAAAACAGTTTCCCACTTTTGATATTCCTTCATTACTGATGCTGTTTCAAAGATAGTTTCCCGCAAGTGTCCGTGTGATCTGTGAATGAAATCCAGCCAATTAAAAGTTTAAACATGGTCATTTGTGGATATTTGAAAAGATAATTCACTTTTCCCTGAATGCACATGAGCCACTGTCTCTCTGTTTTAGCAATTACTACGTCAAGTGCCTTTGAGCAAAGCACTTAACCTGCAGTCCACACATGCTTAAGGACAGATATTACTGATGGAGGACTTTTAAAACGAAAAAATACTTAGCGGTGCTATCGACTTTTAGTTTTGACAGATTTATCCTTCCATGGTAGATGAATATTAGCAGCAGTGTGTGTTTCTCATGTTTGCTTTGTTTCTTTTGCATTTGTGCATATAATAGAAACACGGGCTGAATTAGGCAATTGGTGACGTTTCTGAAGCATGCAGGGCCCACCACTGAAATATTCTCTCACAGTGGCCTTAGACTCACAACTAAGCCACACAAATCTTCTCTGACTAATGTTCTGACTAATATTCGTTCATTGGAGAATAAGAGGAATTATGCTCTTTTCCCAGAAGAGGAGCGGAGGGAGCTGCGCAGGAGGAAAAGTGAGGCGGAGCAGGTGGAGATGACCAGTGCAGAACACCACGCTCTGAAACAGGGACAAACCCAGGAGGCGGTGCAGTGTTTCAGAGGAGCACTGAAGGCAGTAGGCTAACTCCAAAAACATGCTGGTCAGGTTGGCCCACAATGCTCAGTCGCAGCGGCTCAGGACTAACACCTGAATGCAATTTCGTTGTACAGTTATACAATGACAAATAAAGCACTTGATGACTGTGTATTGTCAGTGTGAAATGTGGGCACACG
Source organism: Neogobius melanostomus (assembly GCA_007210695.1). Lineage (NCBI taxonomy): Eukaryota > Metazoa > Chordata > Actinopteri > Gobiiformes > Gobiidae > Neogobius > Neogobius melanostomus. Next base: position 363,499 of record VHKM01000015.1, read on the forward strand.
TGTGGGTGACTGCGCGTGGCGGCAGGTGCAGCGTGGTGATGTGCAGAGGGCATTGCGCGCGTCTGCTGTTCACAGCGGGTGAACACGGCATTAGGATTAAGTGGAGTTCAGGAGTCCAACATTTGGAAAATAAAAAAGACACAGATCATCTGTCTGAATTTGGAGCAACATAACCTCACCTCTACTACATCATTAAGACACAACTGAAACGGAAACACCGCCTGAAAAGAGGAGGAAAAGCTTTATGACAACGCAGCAGCTGTGGTTTGAAATGCCTTTCCCTAACCCAGGCATTCGGAACAAAGGAACTATATGATTCAATAAACTTATGAAAGGGGATGGGGGGCGACGATGATATTTGCATGCCAAGCAATGAAGGCTGCTAAAAGAAGGCACTTCAGAGACATACAACTACAGTAAACCAATTACACTCCTGTCTTGCTCTTCTTCCTCTTCTTTCTCCATATTTTCTTTCGTTTTTACTGCCAGAGGCATAACTTCTCTTCATTTTGTTGGAGGAGATGCGTAGCTTCTCTGTTTACACCAACACGTGGGTTTCTCTGTCCTTCCCCTCTGAGAAGCAGGTGGGGGAGGGGCGCTCATGGGGCCCTTTCAGGGAGTATGTGACGGCCAATTGTCGTTGCACCTTGTTACTGCTGCTGCAATGACTTTATTCTCTTGGTCGTTTCTGTCAAATCTGTTGGCGCTCTGGGGGCCCCTGCTGGCTTGGGGGCCCCAGGCAGCTGCCTGCCTTGCCTTATGGCAAACTACGCCTCTGCAGACAGGTACTGCCCACTCCAAACCACACATATCTACATAATATCGGGGAGGCAGGAGGGATGAAAGCAGCGAGGTTTGCGTCATAACTGGGGACCTCAGGAACTCAGGATCGCGCAGCAGTGGCTCCTCCTGAACTGAACACATGTGAGCGACTGTTTGCAACTGTTTCATGCGACTAGTGTGCGTATCTTTACTTACTTACTTACTAAACACAACAGTTTGGTGTCCTGTTAGGTGGAATGGGTTTCAGCAAAAATAGATTTACTGTACAGCATGAAGATAATACTGGTACACCAAGCTTAACTGTTGGAAACAAATGGAGTCCAAAGAGGAAACCAAGACTGGAATCAAACCTGATTGTCCTCATCTGTGAAGGTCATCACTTTTCCATCCTAATTTCATGGAAGCTTTCTGTTGCTTCTCACCCAAACTTGGCAGCGTATTGATCCAGGACACAAGCTTTAATTTGAGGTGTGTGTGTGGGAATGCAGTAAACGTTTAACTAGTGTCAAAAGCAGTGCGTTGACATCGATGACCCATCTGCATCCATTGCTTCATTACCATTTGCATCAAAGGCCAAACTCTCCGTGCGCCGCTTTCATCCTGCGTTTGATGGATTTGCATGAAATCTGCCTCCATGCTCTGAGTGGAGGTCCCCGTGTCACCGAACAAAGGCTCGGGCAGAACAAAACAGAAGGTCGCCGTGCTGGTGGCCTCTTTTCAAAATCTGGATGTGGTCACGCCGGAGAATTAATTCAAATCGATGTTGTTTTTACGGCAACGAATAATGGCTATTCACATGTGTTACCCTCACTATCGACTGTTGAAAATGTCCCACCTTTTTGGCTTACCATTGAGTCAAAGTAATTAATCGGAAATGGAAGCACTTGAAAGGGTGGCAGTTTTATTGTCTGATGTCTCATACAGTTGATGTTTGTTGGGGATTATTGTTCAAGCTCTTGCAGTTTCTCTGTTAATTCGAGCTGTTCTTGTGATTGGAGAATATTTTCACGCTGACTCGGTGCCGCCGCTTCCTCTTTCGCTCATAACGCGCTGTCGGGCATCAAGTGTTCTGAGGGGACACACAGTGAGGCCATTGTGATTGAATGGCATTGAACGGTATTTGTGTCGCTGTTTTATTAATGCAGCTGACAAAGAACATGCAATATATTCACTGACAACGATGAGAGAGAAGAGTTATGGAAATGTGCGCCAATGCGAGCGATGATACAGCGCACATAGGAAGCTTTCGGTGCCCGTCTGAGCAACTGCTGAATCCATTCTCATATAAAAGATTACCTGCTAATTTGGAAGCGTCAGGGTTAAATTAAGAACACAAACTGAAGCTGTAAAGTTCTCCCTATTCCCCGTGAAGCTGTTGATGATGAAGTGTTTGGGTGCGTCTGGGGAATTCGCTTGTGAAGCTGAAGTGTGCGTGACTGTGGAGGTGTAAGCGAATGCCCTACACCTGGAACCTTTTCTACTTCATTGTATGCCATCTTTTCCTGTTGTACTTTAGTGAATATACACATTTCTCCTGAGGGCGAGGAATAAAGCTTCTTGGACTTGACTTTGACTAGTTCTAGGTCTTGCTTTACCTCGAATACATGACCAATAACCTGTGCATTCGTCTAACTCAAAGCATCAAGAATGGTATTTCCCCTAGACCAGTGATTCCCAACCAAGTACCCCTTTGCAAGGGGTACTTGGAACTATTTTAGATTGAAAAGAAAGGTGAAATTGAATAGCAAGGCAAGTTTATTTGTAGAGCACAATTCATACACAAGGCAATTCAACAGTTGCATAAAAAGAAAGCAGATCAAACCAATAAAACATCAACATAAAAATTAATCACTTACAGTAAAAGGCAAGAGTGCAGATAAAATACTTTCAGTTTTCATATGCACGGGTAAAAAGAGCTGTTTTCAGCCTGGATTTGAACATTGTCAGAGTTGAGGCCTGTCTCACATCCTCATGAAGACTGTTCCAGATTTTAGCTGCATGAAACTTGGTTTTGGTTTATTTGGTTTTGGTTTATTTGGTCGGGACAGTGCATGTTAATGAACATACATGGGTCTCATGCATGTAAACAAGCCACACCGGATTGTAGCCTTGGGCTAATTTCCATCCGTCGTCCCCCATTCGCACTCTCAACACACTCTCATTCATCCTGGCCTATTGTACATGTTTTAGTGGTAGGGGAAACCGGAGTACCCGGAGGAAACCTACGCAGACACGGGGAGAACATGCAAACTCCACACAGAAAGGCCCCGTCCAGGTGGGAATCGAACCCAGGACCTTCTAGCTGTGAAACACAAGCACTAACCGCTGTGCTACCGTGCCGCCCTGAAACTGAAACGCAGCCTCACCGTGTTTATTATTGACTCTGGGAACCACCAGGAGACCCCTCCCTGAAGTTCTCAGGGCCCGAGATGGTTCATACGGCTCTAACATGTCAGAGATGTACTTTGGTGTTAAACCTTGAAAGACTGTTTTCTAAAGTCTATTCTCTGAGCGACAGGAAGCCAGTGCAGAGACCGGAGCACTGGATGGTCGTATTTACTGGTTCTAGTCAGTTCTGGATGGACTGCAGCTCTAACAGCTCGTTTGGAGAGGCCAGTCTCTAAGTCTGGTTTTGACACTATTCCTCTGATCTTAGCTATTTTTCAGATGGTAAAAAGCTGCTGATGTTATTGCTTTGAATACTATTTGGACATCATTTTGAAAAGAAAAGCTATATGTCTTTTTTACAAACAAATAGTACTTGATGACTTTCTACCACTAAAGGTCCAATGGGTTCATACTGTAAGTCAATCAAGGTTGGGAACCACTGTTCTAGACCACCGGGGTAAATGCAAAAACGACTGCGCGTGAGAACTTTCTAAAATCCTCCCACATGCCCTAAGTTAGTGTATAATATCAACTGAAATGTGATGGCATTTGTCTTTCGATTGAAAGCAGCAATACGCATTTATGAGCCTGTAATGACATTTTGTTTTTCCCACTCTTATTTAGTTTTGTTGTCAGAACTTGAGACATTGAGCCCTTTGAGCTTTGGGGATTGTTTCACACACTCACATCACATTGTGCACTCACCAGTCCTTCAAACAAAGAGATTTACAACAATACCCAAAGAGTGCAGCAAAACCAACTTTTCCCACTGTTTCACATATCATTTCTAAACTACGTCAGATTTAAAAAGCAAACTTGTAGACATAAACCCACATTTGTGTATCTAAGCCCTCGAACCAACAAGCAACAAAATGGATTAAGCGTGAAATTTAAAAGATTCAAATTCGCCTAAACCTCATCTACCTGGCATTAGCGACAAGGCAACTCTTCCCGAGTGCGCGGAGGGTGGATTATTAAGCCGGGGAGAATCGTTACGAGAGGAGCACGGCGTTATGAGCGTGTCTTTGTAGTGCCACTCCACCGCTGCCTCATTACACATGGTTTATGGCAGGAATAAAACACGTGGGCTCTGTTGGAATAATTGGAACAACATCATCGAGTTACGCCGTGGTAATGATTTCTCGCCTTTGGAGCCTGGAATAGAAACATTCAATAACAGTAATATTCATTCATTCGTGAGGAGTTTATACCAGGCTTGGGGAAACTTTTTCCATCCAAGGGCCACATTGGGGTTTTTGCACTCACCATTTGGGCCGGGCCAGACGCACTTTGCAAACAGACCACATTTAAGATGAGACACTGCAGTTAACAGGGGGAAAGTATTGCAAGTTTTCTGTCTGTTTCTCTCTCTGTTTTCTGTTTTCATATAAAAGTAAGGCCTTTATTCATAAAAATGACCAAAAATTGTCTATATTTTCAGCAACAGAATCCAAGTGATGGATTAAACTGCTTTTGATGCTTTTATTTTGATGATATATTAGTTACAAAGGTGTCTTAAAACTTGTTTAGTTTTAAAGTGCATATGACCCATTAGAGACATTTTTGCTTAAACATAGTTAACAACTGACTCTGTGCATAACTTCAAATCATAACGCCGCCAAAGAAGTGACTTCCTGTTTCGATCCAGCACGCCAAAATAAAAGCACACAGCTCATCTCATTGATTAGTTCAGCAGGTACTTGCAACATTACAAGAATATAATTAAAGAAAGTTGAACTAATGAACGACTGAACTAATGAATAAGATGGTGCTTTTATTTTGGCGTGCTGGATTGAAACAGGAAGTCACTTCTTGGTTGTTATGATTTGAAGTTATGCACAGAGTCAATTATAGTTCCAATTTTGTGAAACACAGCTTTCTTAAGTTTGACTATTTTTGTGATGTTTATAGTTTCACTTCCTTATTGGACACTGACAGGAAGTGACATCGATAGAGGCAACAATTTTAAACCGATGCCGTGCCAACCGTGTTATATCAGTGGAAATGAGTCAAGTTGCTATGTAGCTTTACCTCTATGTCACTTCCTGCAAATAGCTTAAAAACAAAAATAACTTTTCTGCCCAACTTTTCTTCATTAAATTGCTGAAATATAACAATTATTACTTAATATATATTAAATATATTATTAATATAACATATGTTATCCATCTAAATAAGTCATACTTTCAAAAATATTAAAAACCTGTCATATAAGCTATTTTTGTGGAGAAAATTAAAATTGTGCCTGGTTTTTTGCGGATGAAAGCTAAAAAAAAATCAGGGTGTGAATTAGATTTTTGAATAAAAACAACTTTAAAATACTGTCAAGTACTAGACTGTAAAGTTTTTAGTGTAGAGAGGAGATGTTGTTGCAAAACCTTTTCCCCTACACTCTTGCAACATCTGCACATGCGCCTGGGGTCCGCGGCATGGCTGGATGGATACCACACAGTGCATCCAATTAAATCCACATGTCAAACACAACACCGGAATAAACAATACAGCAAATACATCGGCTAAAAGTTATACGAACAATAGATAATGAATAATAAATCAGATTGCCAGCAGTCTTACAATATGAACCTTCCTGTATTGCAGCTCATGAAGAGGAATCTGTCACTGCTTTGCTGAGCGACCACGGTGTCGTAGGGCGACTGTTACCGAGAATAGCCTTCATCATGCTGCTGTACAGATTTTCTGAAAAAATGGATTTTGCTTGTAACAAAAAGTCAGTTTGAATCTTTTTTTTTACTTGCAAAACTACTTTTGAGGAAATTCAACAAATGTTGTCTCATTTATTTAATATGACACATTAGACACTATTTTTGCTAAAACATACTTAGCTTTCTTTAGTTTGACAATATTTTGTGATGTTTATGGTTTCATTTCCTTATTGGACAATGCCAGGAAGTGACATAGATGGAGGCAAACCATGTGACGTCAATGTGAAATGAATGAGTCAAACTTTACCTCTGTATATGTCACTTCCTGAAATAAAATAATTATTATTACTTACAACAGATTTTATCCGTGTAAATGAGTCGTATTTTCAAAAGCCTTAAAACCTGTCATAAGCACTTTAAGCTAAACCTGAAATGGCGGAATGAAATTTGTTTTGTCCTCAGTTAGTATTATTGTAAACTCAGACATTTGTTGGAAAAACACTGTGCATAAGTATAATGGGGGTAGTTAGCTGTAGATTACTGACATAAATATGAGGGGGGAAAATGTATTGGAAGTTCTCTGTAATTTTATGTTTTCATATGAAATTAAGACATTTTATGCCTAAAAATTGTCAAAATCCAAGGTCTAGGTTTAAATGTATTGTATTATTTTGTTTGTATATTAGTTTCTACGATTTTTTTATTCTTGTTGAATGAGTGAAAAAATCTGTAAAACCCTTTGTGTTCAAATCTCAATAAATCAAGCTAGGAATTAGACATTTAAAAATCTCTATATTTTAAAATATTTTAAAAAAAACTTTGAAATATTGTTAATTCCAAGACTGGAAAGTTTGGAGTCTGTAGGAGCTACTAAAGAGTCGTTACACAAGGGGAGCAAAAACCTCATTTTGAGAAAAGTGGCCCTAAAGTTTTGTAACGTGTGCGCATGCAGTTTGTCGTACGGGTGGCTTCCATAAACTAGATGACCATAATTTGGATTACAGCGACCCTTTGCAAGACACGTGGATGTAAACTATATCAAGATTTGTGAATGAATGCGTGAGGAAAAGACGGATTTTGTAGCTACTTCCGGGAAATCTCCGTCTCACACTAGCGACAAAACAGCATAAAATAAGCATTGTACAGGGTAAGTCTTTTTAATACTCTGACTTGAAAACTAAGATGTTAAGGGAGGAAAGTAGCAAAAAATCTCCACATTGACCACTGCGTGAAAAATCTACACTTTCACCTGCCGTGTCTCACCTTAAAGAAGAACTAAGTAACTTGTTTACCTTAATAAATCCTTTCCGTAGTCCCTCTGGGGGTAACACAAGTGTTAATGGGATGATTGGGGGGTCTTTCATCTCCCCCTGGTGTCTCTGGCCAGAAAACCACAATTGCAACTTCGCTGCCACCGGGTCGGCGCAATACACACTAATGGAATCACGAAGAAGAAGCTAACAGGCTAATGGGCAAAGCTAACTGTGGGCTAGCGCCACTTAAACAGTATTTACAGCCAAGTTTGGGTGAAAAAAACATATCTCCATTGTGTAATGTGATGTACAATATCCCTCTCTCCCTTTGTCTTTTCTGTCAGCGTAGTATTTACTCTCCTGGACAGTTAATGAGTAAAAAAAAACGCAACATGCTACGACACCTGCAGTGGCGCTTATGGCCTCTAGGAGCATGAGTTATTCTGCTTTAAGGGTGAAGCGATTGAGACCATGAGTAAACTTTCACCAGGCGAATATCCAAATGTCGCCTTTAACCCACTCTCTCTTCTGTCTTCCTTGTTGAGTTTTCTGGGTCAGCGCCAAAAAAACAATTGTATGCGAAGCATTAGTCTGTCGATGGATCTTCCCAATCCCGTCAGCTGTTCCCACGCGGTGAACCCTGACTGGAATTGAGGGCGAGTTCGGCGAGAGACGCGGAGACTGTTAATCACCTCTCTGCAGTGGAGGTGCGGCAGCGGCGCAGAATGTGGATGGATGAACCTGGGCGTCTCAGTACAGTGCGCCGCAAATCATGTCGTCTCGAGCGACGCCGCCTTTGTCCATCACGGTTGTAACGTCGTCGCAGCCATTTGAGGCCACTTTGGAGCGCGGCCCCGAGAAAGTGCCGGGACAAGATAAGATGACTCCCACACTTCTCCCAGGATGTCAGCGCCCATCCATCTCGCAGAGTGCAGGCCCATTAGCTCTGTAAGCCCCTGAATCCTCACGATAAGAATGGCTCCTGACAGAGACATGGAGCTGAATAGACATTTTACAAGCGTTTAAACATCTCGTAATGTTTGCTCCTCAAAGTCAAATCTGGAGTATTTCAGTGTTTTCTTTGATATATTTAAGTTTCTAGTGCACGATTTGTTCATGACAACACTTTCTCAGAAGCTTCTCTCTCGTACCAATAAAAAATAAGGAATTTTGTGCCCTTTTCCCCCACTGTTTTTGGAATTGCAAAACAACAGCTCTAAAAGTTATGGAGATAAAAGTAAGTCAAGAGTAAGACTGCTGTGCTTTGGCTCAACAACAATGATCTGGTTAGGGCCCATCCCATCTGCCTTCCCGCAGTAGAGCGGACAGGGTTGTGTCAAAGAGAGATGCTACACCCTCTCTTCAGTTCTGCCTCCTTTCACTCTGCACTGTCCTGTTAAATAAAGCCTACAGGCCAACAATTAACTACTAACATTTTAAATCCCACTTTCAAATAGGATGATAACATGTATTGAGCAGTTGATCCTTCGATGTCGGCTCTTCGTATCATTGTGAAGCAGAATTCACCAAGCGTTGGATTGTTCACCCACTAATAGGGAACGTGAGCTGGGTTTAGACCGTCGTGAGACAGGTTAGTTTTACCCTACTGATGATGTGTTGTTGCAATAGTAATCCTGCTGCCCGGGGCATGACAAGGTGCTTTACAAAAAATCTTCAAAAGCCAGATGGATATTAGTTTGTTGGTTAGTTTCCTTTATTAATCTCCTGAGCGAGAAATTTGTTTTGGAGCAGGGTAGCAGCTCAAAGTACACAGTCCACAGTCACCATACAACACCATAGAGCGGGTCGTCTCGTGATCGGAAGGTCGTGGGATCGAATCCCAGCTCCCGCTAAATGCACATTGTCGTTGTGTCAGAGTGTGAATGGGTGACTGGTTCCTTACTGTAAAGCGCTTTGGGCCCAATAAAAGTAGAAAAGCGCTATATAAGTTGAGTCCATTTACCATTTACCATTGTCACAAGTGCACATTAGTGAAAAGCACAGAAACGCAAGTCACCACCTCCTCTGCCTGTTCTCCAACTCACTATGAGTTTCACAGAGGTAGGAATGAAGAGTTCCTATGCCTGCTATGCTTGCACAGAAATGTCCTGTCCCTTCTTGCAGAGTGCATAAGCCAAAACTCATTAAGATGTGTTTAGAGTCAGATATATCCCCTCCTGGAACCGCCACCGTAACGTGGTGGAGGGGTTTGAGCCCGAATGATCCTGGAGCTCTGTTGTCGGGGCTTCGTGCCCCTGGTAGGGTCTCCCATGGCAAACGGGTCCTAGGTGACGGGTCAGACAAAGAGCGGTTCAGAAGCCCTTTATGAGAGACCAACAGGCCCGGTTAGAACCATGAGGCCGTCCTTCTGTGGACCCACCACCTGCAGGAGGAGCCATAGGGGCTGGTGCAATGTGATTTGGGCAGCTCCAACAGCTGCCCCCAAGACCCGGCACCGGACAAGTGGAAGAAAATGGATGGATGATGGATGGATGGATGGATGGATGGATGGATGGATATAACCCTGTGGGCCTGGCTGATGGTAGATTCAGCTGCTGGGGAGATAACAAACATTTCACTTTAAATATCCCAGCTGTTTTGACCAGGCTGGTGATCTGGGATTTGGATTTCACCCCTAGGTTACAGTGCCAATAACAGCATGACATCGATCTGGGATTGCTCAAACTAAATTGTTTTGGGAGAGGACGAACTTTAGTTATTGTGATTTAACCAGGAAAGGGCAGCTTGCCAGGAGACTCCTGGAACCCTACGCAGACACGAGGAGAACATGAAAACTCTACACAGAAAGGCCCATGTTTGACCGGGGGATCGACCCTGGGACCTTCTTGCCGCCCATGCTGCTGATTCAATCAATCAATCAAACTTTATTTATAAAGCGCTTTTCATACCGAAAGGTATCACAAAGTGCTTTACAGATAGCATTTAAAACAATACGCCCCGCATCATACATCCATACACACATGCATACACACACACACACACACACGCACACGCACGCGCACGCGCACGCACACGCACATACAATATATCATTAGGACTAAATGAATAGATGTCAGTTAAAAGCTAAACTAAAAAGGTGGGTCTTGAGCCTGCTCTTAAAAACATGAACGTTCTCTGCGGTCCTGAGCTCCTCCGGCAGGTCGTTCCAGAGGCGAGGGCCATAATATTGGAAAGACGCCTCGCCGTGAGTCTTTTTGTTGACTTTAGGGATAACTAGGAGACACCTGCCAGAGGAGCGCAGGGGCCGTGAAGGTTCATAAGGTAAAAGTAATTCTGAAAGATAAGAAGGACCAAGACCATTAAGACACTTAAAAACCGTTAGAAGAACTTTAAAATTCAATCTGCTGATTCAATCAAGCACGTCTCACTTTAACGAATCACAGCCAAGTCTCAAAACAAAAAAACGCAAATCTATTAAATATCCCGTTTTGAAAAATCCTATGTGCGTTTGCAAGACTGTAGCAGAATATCTGGTGTTTTTTTCCAGTTGTCGACGTATTAATGAATCAATAAAAGTGTCTGTAAACACCCAATCACTCTTAACAATACAGCCACGCGATTGGCCCAAACCACTGCTGGTTCAGAATTCAAACAGGATGGATTCTTGTGCGTTTGTGAACTGACAAAGATTTGACAATTGTGATGAGACATACATTATTGTCCTGGCAGCTAGTTTTGTTGACCAGTGTGTTTTTCTGCCACAGCCATTAGCACTGTTCATCACTGGCACCAAACACCCATGAATACAGCACCTTATAAAAAAGGAGGGACCGGAAAAGACCTCCAGAATAGTACGCGGTTTGGGGGTCGTCACGGCAACTTTGTTTCGGCGATGGCTCCCTTTGTCCCCATGATGGAGCAGGAGGGACAGAGTCCACATGGGGGACGGCGAGCAGTTAATGGGAGTCACACTGCGGCTGTCAGCGGGACGCCGGGGCGCCACATGCGACCACGGGCATTACCGGACACATGGGCGTCGATGATGATATGTGGACCAATGGGAGATGCTTGAGCATGATTGAAGGCATCTGAGCACATTCTGTTCATCCATATGCACACGCACACATATTTATGCAAGCGGACAATGGCCACAATAACAGAGCTCGGCCCGTACACTGCAGATGGCTGGGAAAGCTGACAAGGTGTCGTGTTATCAAAAGACAGTCTGCCTTTATTGGCAAGAAACATGTTACTTCCTGTCTTATAACTCACAGAATAGAACGAACGATATTATTTATTCATCTTTAAGGGAAATTGCATTGTCACAGTAGTTCATGAATAGTAACCTTACAAACCAATTAAAACCAATCTAGAAATAAGTGACATTTTCATTTTAAATTGAGAAAAACATGTGTGTATGTTTATGTGCAAAAATACTTATTCCAAGGGTAAAAGTCAAAATGATATAAGGTCAAATATTCTTAATTTGAGTTAATTTAACTTAACTTTTTTTGCAGAACTGTAATTAGTAGACGAGTTATAGGTTATGTACACTGGCTCGTGCTTCACAGCTAGAAGGTCCCGGGTTCAATTCCCACCTGGACGAGACCTTTCTGTCTGGAGTTTGCATGTTCTCCCCGTGTCTGCGTAGGTTTCCTCCGGGTACTCCGGTTTCCCCTACCACTAAAAACATGTACAATAGGCCAGGCTGAATAAGAGTGTGTTTGAGAGTGCGCATGGGGGAGACGGATGGAAATTAGCCCAAGGCTACAGTCCGGTGTGGCTTGTTCATTAACATGTATTGTCCCGACCAAATAAACCAATAACAACTGGAAAAATGATGATCTTCAATGATACATTACTTAGATTGCTTGAATAAAGGTTCTTTATGTTGAAGTGAGGGTTGAACTAATCTAAGGTAAGATACAAATGCTAATGCCGATGGAACAAGCATGAATCCCACAAAAAATATTTTAAACAGATCACATCAAATAAATATTTGTTTTTCACTTGAAATGCTCCAAAATAATCTGAATTAAGAAAACAAATGACTTGTTCCAATGGTGACAAGAGGTTTTATCTTATCTAACACTAGAACAAATCTATTCTTTACACTTTAGATTTAATCTCTTACTTCAAGTAGATTTATTTAATTTTTTAAGATTATTTTTTCCAATGTAGTCGGGACCTATACACATTTATGTACACATTTACAACTATAAAACATAAAGTATAGGATACTATAATTAGCATTTCATTAACATGCACAATTACACCTTTTGTGTTGTTGATATGAAGATAAATCACACACAGAAACAGTTGAGCCAAACCTATAATTATCTAGAAATATTAGCCTAAATGTACAACATAGCAGCTATTGTTTAATGCTCAACTAAGTTAAATCAAATTTCAAAGAGTTCTGGACGTTTCTGACAAATAATTGTGGAGGCGCTCTTCGGTTTTTAGGGGGCAAAAGAAAAACTAAATCAGTCTTCCTGCATCAAAATTCTCTATTGACATTTGCTCTTAAAAGCTTTGATTTCAAAGAGCTAATTACAGTACATCAACAAACGGCCTTACTTGATCATTTTGGGGGGAAATAAAAGTCTTTCTCATTGCTTGAATCCAAATGTCTATGATCTTACCGCTGTTGGTGGATTCACATATCTACCATCATTTCCAAAACAATTCCGCTTTATCGTGAACTCTTACAGTTTCAAACGCAGACCATTTCACATTCTGTAAAACTCTGGCAATATTCATACACCCCCCAAAAAAACGACAGAATCAAACGAACTAGAAGAGTCCCGGAAGCAGACATAGTGATGAAAGACTTGAAAAGAAAAATGTCAAATATAAAAGCAGCAATTAGCACAACAAACAAATGACGAAACCCAATCTTGCGGGACCTATAAATCGCATCTGCTTTTCCCTTTGACTAGAACCGGGGACGGCCAAATATAAAGTGGTAGTGACAGTGACAGTCCACTCCCCGGTCTATTTTACACATCACCTGAATCCTAAGCCTCCCGGGATGATTATTAATCCAATAATTAAACATTTATTGCCCACAGCACCTGCTCACTTTCTCTCTCTCCTCCGCTGCGCACCCCCGGGGACCCATCACAGAGCGGGGGGGGGGGCGAGGGGAGGGCACAGGAGGAGCCAGAGGAGGAGGCAGGAGGCAGAGAATCCAAACATCACCATACCAGCCAGATTCTTGCACAGCGGAGGCAGCGTGGTTTCCGCCTGTGCGTGTGAATGTGCTATACAAACCCCATTGAGTGAAGTTATGCGAGCGTGAGAACAAAAGGAGTCAAGAACGCACGGAGCCCCCCCCCCCCCTGGAGGATAACAGCTGGAATCCGGACTGAATTTTGGACAAGTTTGGTTACATTTAAGAACATTTCGAAGAAGGATTTGGACTTTTCGGGAAGGAGTTTCTTTTCTTTTACTTTCGGTATCCCTCTCTCAAAATGCTGCGTTACCTGCTCAAGACGCTTCTGCAGATGAACTTGTTCACGGACACGATCAGGAATCCGCACAACGGCTCCGACCCCGACTACAACGGATCGCTGCCTTCCTTCAACGCCACTCTGCTGGAATGGGGCAACTTCTCCTCCAGCTTCAACCACAGTAAGAGCATGGATTTACTCATTCTGCTTCGGGTCTCGCTGGTTTGTGCTTCACTTTTGAGGTGTATAATTACTATTAAGAGACGAGGGTAATTCGTTGCGGAGATGGATGTCCGAAATTGGAGCTAACTGGAGAAGTTCATAGGTGACTTCATTTTTGCAAGACCTTGTTGGGTTTACTTGATATCACAAGTAAGTTAAGCTATTTCAAATGAGCGTGTGATACTTTACACATCAAATTAGGCTTAACTTAAACAGTCTAAGTACATTTTACAGACAGATCCAAGTTGCAAGAGCCAAATAATATAAGCGAATGTAACTTGGAATCATGAAAGTAAATTCAACTTAAAATACTACTTACAAAGAACTAAGTTAACTTTTTGGGTTAGTCCCGCTTGCAACATTGACAAGGCTAACATTTTCCATTCAAATATGTAATAAATATGTCGCGTACTGGAGATGTACCTATGAAATGAAGTTCATAGGTGACTTCATTTTTGCAAGACCTTGTTGGGTTTACTTGATATCACAAGTAAGTTAAGCTATTTCAAATGAGCGTGTGATACTTTACACATCAAATTAGGCTGAACTTAAACAGTCTAAGTACATTTTACAGACAGATCCAAGTTGCAAGAGCCAAGTAATGTAAGCGAATATAACTTGAAATCATGAAAGTAAATTCAACTTAAAATACTACTTACAAAGAACTAAGTTAACTTTTTGGGTTAGTCCCGCTTGCAATATTGACAAGGCTAACATTTTCCATTCAAATATGTAATAAATATGTCGTGTACATGCAGGACTTCAAATATTTCACTCGTTACGATCAAGATGAAGCATCCGCAGCGCCTTGTGATTGCTGTGCGTCTGGTAAATGTAAGTGGAACATGACACAGCGGCTCTGTAACCTGATGTATTTTGTGGAAGCGTGCGGCGCAGTCCACTCGGTCCATTAAATGAAGCTGTCCGCTGTCGGGCACGCCGTCACATCTCCTTAACTTTGGTCAACGGCGGAGGAAACTCAATTCCGCAGCTTTCGAAAGTCCCAAAATCAATGTCTCTGCAAGTAATGTATTCCACGCTCGGTGTAAATAAGAAACAGTGTAATGTGTTGTCTTTGAACGTTCCTGTCTCTAATGGCAGGCGATGTGTGCGTGCATCGGCTGCGTTCAATTACATGTGTGTGCACGCGTATGGGAGGCAGTTTGTAAGTCATGTCACTTTGATGTTTGCTGTAATGAGCTGCCGGCTTTGTCTCCATGTCAGAGCATACAGATGGACAGAGCTGTGATCTTATGCTGTGTTTATTTATCTTGCGTATACATTTCAAAGCAGTTGTTCAGTTGTTTCATGCTTTCAATTTGAGCAAGATGTGAGAGAAAACACTAGTGCAGTTTGTGTCCCGTGACGAGGCTAATTTTGTTAATGGAAGCATTTTGGTGATCGCTCAGACGCGACGCTTGGAACGAAATGCTGACTCAATCGGAGCGCACTCAATGCTGTATCAAGCAATATCTAATACCCCGCCTTAAAGCAACACTGCAGCATAATAAGTTTGGGTTTAGTGAGATATCTTTGGTTTAACGACAAAGCATCTTCTACACAACTGCGAGTTTCAAGTTGTGAACACCAGTCATAGAAGCAAAAGAACAATGTCTTTACAATTGTCTCAAATGATCAGCAAGGTGCTTTGTTTTGAAGGACTTTGAATATTTAATTGTGTTTTGTTGACATAATTGAAATGTATTAAATTAATTCCATCAAATGTCCAAAAAAAAAGCATGAATTCAGATTGAAACTGGCATTAAATATAAATTACTCAGATTATAGTGAAATTGCTCGACTATTTTTTAAAGTTCGTCAACGATAAATGATGATCGTCCAAAACACATTCAAATGAAGCTTTGGTTGAAATTGTACATTATTTTTTGCTCAAAAGTTGACCATTGTATTGAATTTGCTTATGAATAACTACATTTCTCCTCATTCCTATGTTTGATGACATGTTTGTTAATCTCTATAAACCCTATAAGTTCTGATATGAATGCGAAGGTAAAAACTCTATAGCTGCATTGTGAAAAAAACTTGAAAACTGGTCCCATCTTCCCACATTAACTCCCACACTTTGTTCTTCCTTACAGCCGGTGATTTTGACTTAATCACTGCGTCATTACCAATTGATTCGAAACTTTCGTCCCCTCCCCTCTTTTGTACCGTCTCTATTTATTACCACCCCATTGTTGTACAGTCTCTTCAACATTTCCCTTTTCTCTTTGGTCGTAAAGCCTCCAGCTGCTTCCTCAGCGTGTCTCCATCAAACATTGCTCAGCCATGGGTCCGGGGTCTCCTGCCCCTCTGCTGCCTGTATGCTGCTTGCCGTGGGTGTCCGGCGCGCTCGTAATTGGCTTGTATTGTCACCGATATGGGGAAAGAAGGGGGGGTGCCGGCATTGCCTTCTGAAGTGGACAAGGCTGATTTGTCGCGAAAAGACCCCCCCCCCAAACAACCACCCGTGCCTTATCCCTGCCTACTATCAATGAAGTTTGTGCAGCGCCTCTATCTCACTCTATAATGGAGTGCAGATTGAGCTGGCTGAGTCCTATATCTACAGCAAAAGCAAACAGCGAAGGCGATAGGGGACAATGATTCTCATGTGACAATGGCTTGCTGGGCTGATAGACGGACGTGCCGTTTGTTTGGCAGCTTTCATATTCTGTGGTCATCTCTCCCGCAAATCTCCCCGACAAACCTATCTTTACTTCTAATCGACGCTGTGAGAATGACTATCGGGTGTTGCGGCTAATACTCATCCTAATCGGTCATCTATCGCCTCTAAGCACACAGTAGCCGCTTTTAGGATATAGATCTGGTCGCAAACAGCGAAGTCCAATCAATTTGCCTGTAAAGTCTGTAGAAAATCTCCATTGTCGCGCGAAACGACACCTAACATATTATTTTGAGCCGTGATAGAGATGTATATGTGGTGGGGGCTATTGTGTGCTGATTCACCAGTTTGGGATGGAGGGGGGCGCCCCGGCAGTCAAAGCGCGGGCATCCAGGCGAGGAGCTCGATAGCGAGGCAGTGGGAGGACAGCTCGTGCGGGAGCCTCACGGGGAGCTTCAATGGGAAAATCAATGTGGCCCGATAACCAATTTGGGAAATAATGGACAATTCACTCCCAACACCGCGCAATAGTGGACCGCCGGGCCTCGTAACTTTATCTATTACTTCTCCAGCGAGTTGATCTTGCTTGGTTATCGCGCCTCCCCAATCGCATCTATCGACAGCGTCTCCTAAGAGTAGCGCAACGGAGAAAGACACCAGGAATTAGCTTGATTGGAACTGACAGATGGGTTTGCGGTAAACTTTAGGATGCAAGGCTTGATCGGAGAAAGAGCTTATTGATAGTTGTGTTTAAGTTTGATTCATGAACTATCAAAGGATGGATGGACAAGTTAGAATTTATTTGAGTTAAGTGTTAATACAGTCAAATATCTGCCTGTAGTCACTCAATTGAAATGAGCTTTCTTGGTCATTTTGTTTGCTCTGTGTTGCACTCTAATATGGATTGTCTGAGTCGAAGCTTTCGTAAAAAGAGAATGGTTGTTTAGTCTTTGTATATCGAACACTCATGAAGTGTAATGGTAGTTGCCGACGTAGCAATGAAATGGTTTGTTCAGTTCGGCTTTATGCTTGGCCCGAGGGGTACAATCGGAACATTGGGCACTTAATGACGAGGCAAATACGCCAACGGCAGAAGCTACAGAGAGACAATTCACTTCTTCTCATGCCCAAACACTCTGAGACATGTGGTCGTCTGCAATTTGAGACTCTTTTTAATTGAGGTAATTTAATGTGTGCTTTGGTAATGCCTTTAAGTTGGGCATTTTTCCTGGTCTAAACATGCATGGTTTACACACGGTTTGGACATATTTAAAGCAGTACTAAGTAACGTGTTTACCTTAATAAATCCTTTCCGTAGTCCCTCTGGGGTAATACAAGTGTTAAAGGATCTGTATCATGCTATTTTAGCCATTCCAAAGTAAAGTATAGGCATATATATGATATATTGTACCTCTATCACTATGGAGTACTCATTTTTGAGAGAAATATAAGTATTTTTGGGGGGTATTTTCCCTACCCGGAAGACAAGACGCTTCGATTCAGTTAACTCCGCCCCTCTCTCCGCTCATTCCACATTTGCAGTATTATAAATATAAATATTGCTGCAAAAAGTGAAGTTACTTCACATAATGCAGTTATAAGGAGTTGACACGTGCAACACAGTTTCATAAATGGCTAACACACACGCTAACACACACGCTAACACGCGTTTTGATTGACTCACCGCTCAGCATGGCCTCCCCATCGTCGGGTGTTTACGTTATGGCCCTCGTGTTGGTTATAAAAGTTAATCCACTTTGATTCTGGCCAAGGTTCACCAAGCATCCATCAGGTTGGTTGATATAGTAGCTAGCTTAATCCCGGAAAGAAATTCCAACTTCTGGCGAGTGCACTCTTCTTTAGGAAGGTTGAAAAGTCCTGTTCCTCTCGTAGCCAAACGCGCATCCGTGGCATTATCGGTAAGAAAAAAGAACAGGCGGTGTCCAGAGTAGGTTAGAAAGAGCTCAGTCTTCAAAAACAACACTTATGCTCAGATCCATGGCTCCTCCAGCCGTGGGTGCGCTTGATTAGCGTCGTGGGACAGCACAGACGCGTCGGAGAGTTGCTTTTTTTTTTTTTTTTTTTTTTTTTTTTTTTTTTCAAAAAAAAAAAAAAAAAAAAAAGTTTTATAAATACAAATCAGGCCGTAAGGCATTACATTACAGACGTAGAGCACTTCCGTTCCGCTGTGACGACACAACTGAACAGCTCAGTCGTTTACCAGGAGAGGGTGGAGCAGCTGCTCAGAGAGCAGGATTCAGGAGGATTACTTAGAACTGCGTGAATGAAGCCAAAAACCGCTCTGGGGGTGTTTTTGATAAGGAAATAGCATAACAACATGGCTAAAAACTCAAAAAGTCGATTTTGCATGATATAGGACCTTTAATGGGATGATTGGAGGGTCTTTCATCTCCCCCTGGTGTCTCTGGCCAGAAAACCATGCTTGCAACTTGACTGCCACCGGGGCGGAGCAACCAATACACACTAATGGAATCACGGAGAAGAAGCTAACAGGCTAACGGGCAAAGCTAACTGCGGGCTAGCGCCACTTTAACAGTATTTACAGCCAAGTTTGAGTCAAAAAAAATATTCCCATTATATAACTGGATGTACAACACCCCTCTCTCCCTTCACCTTTTCTGTCAGCGTAGTATTTACTCTCCAAGACATTTAATAAGTTAAAAAATCGTAACTTGCTAAGACACCTGCAGTTGCGCTTATGGCCTCTAGGGGCAAGAGTTACTTAGTACTGCTTTAAGTCTGTTTTAGACCCACTTTAGTCCTGATTTCTTCATGATCTTGGCTTTCTTGGAAGGTCAAGTTTTATCAGGTGGTAATTGGTGTGACAACCACTGGTCTAAGTGTTTGCCCAGGGAACCAGTTTAAACCTAGTACAAAATGGCTGTCAATTTTGTTTATTTCTAAAGTTTTTTCACTGCAACAGAGTGCCAAGGACTTCTTGTGACTTTAATCGAGTCAAATCATTAACTTTTCAAGAATACTGCACCCATAAATTAGACTCCAATGAAAACCCATCTGCTTTGACGAGGAGTTGGAAAACCAATCTTTAGATCATGTCGTTGTGTCATCGGCTTAAACTCTATACAACCTATGGATGCACCAGTCGCCGGTTAAAGATAAGCCATATCACCACTAAACCCATGTTATCGCTGTGAAAATAATGGAGCCACAGAATGCATGAAAGCACTGAGATGGAGAAGAAAATCTTTCAGTTTTTAAGGTCTGGTTTGGCAGTTTTGCTTGAGAGAAAAAGGTCTCCAAGACAAAACTTCTGTTAGGAAAGATTCACCACAAGAAAGGACACAGGAGCTTTACACTGGTGCTAATCAAAACAGCTCTTGGTGAAGCTCATCTGTGCCAACAAACCTTTCTAAATCCAAGCAAGGCAGGAGAAATGTCCATAACGTTAATGATGATGGCATGGGTCCACGTTGATTGGTGCTCCCTATGTTTTTACACATCTTTAACTCCTCGTCGAAGCAGATGGGTCTAATTTATGGGCGCTAATGCAGTCATTTGTCCCTTCTCCGGGGTCAAGTGGGCCTCCCCTTTGCTCCGCTCGCCATAAATCAGCCAGAGAAGTCATTATACTGCGCTTCTATGTGCATATCTCCCTGCTAATTATTTTGTAATACTTCAAAAATGCAAATCCAGCGAAGCGCGTGGAAAACCCGGTCTTCGTTGGGTGAAAGCGGGAGGGGTGGAATTTACGACACGGTGAATTTTTTTCCACCGGGAGCTCAGAGAAGAGAGTTAAACTTGCTTTACCAGGCGCCGTGTGATGGTTTTTAAAGGGGAGGCTCTGGCAGGTGCTAATGGTGCTGTCAGTCTGAAAAGTAAAGCCGCCTGCGCCACATTTCTAAAAGTTGTGTGAGAGAAAATATGACAAGCTAAGTCAGACGTGTGAGAAAGAGTGGGACACTGTCATTTACGCTGCGGCTGGTCGTTTCATGCTAAGGCTTTAGAAGAAAGAAAGTGCAAAAACGCATGGATTGTGCGCTTAGAGATGCACCAGCTTTTCTGGTTGCGATACCGATACCGATACCGGGGTTGAGTATCTGCTCTTTTCTCCATTTTAAGATCAATAAAGTCTTGTCTTTTCTTGTCATGATGTTACAGATCAATTATCAATTAGCCTTTATCTATTAATAAACTAATGGAAAAAACATTTAACAAGGATCACTGGACTTTTCTGGGTGGCATGGGTTAGTGCTCGTGCTTCACAGCAAGAAGGTCCTGGGTTAGATTCCCACCAGGGACGGGGCCTATCTGTGTGGAGTTTGCATGTTCTCCCCGTGTCTGCATAGGTGGTTTCCCCACCACTAAAACATGTACAATAGGCCAGGATGAATGGTGTGTGTGTGTGTGTGTGTGTGTGTGTGTGTGTGTGTGTGTGTGTGTGTGTGTGTGTGTGGTGTGTGTGTGTGTGTGTGTGTGTGTGTGTGTGTGTGTGTGTGTGTGTGTGAAGTGAATGTAAAAGTGTCTCAAGTGAAGCGCTTTCTTCTTCTTCTTCTTCCTACATAATATCGTTGGGTATTTAGGTTACATTAATATAAACAACTCACAAATAAGTAATCTGATCATTACAAAATATGTTAGCGCAGTTATTCTTTAACATAATTTCATAAATAAACACTTGGCCGCTCTAGCAGTGGCTGATTTTATTTTATTAGGCTACTTTGAGTATTTGTATAGATACAGACGGCATCTCTGGAATCGCCCATTATGGTCATGTTTGAAACAGTTAAGGTGAAAAAAAGAAGATAAAAATCTTAACTTTCTCCAATTACTCAAAAACGACTTTATCAAATGCAGAATTATTGATATAGTTTTCTACTAAATAAAGATACAAAGACATG
This sequence comes from Neogobius melanostomus, assembly GCA_007210695.1. Lineage (NCBI taxonomy): Eukaryota > Metazoa > Chordata > Actinopteri > Gobiiformes > Gobiidae > Neogobius > Neogobius melanostomus. Next base: position 384,727 of record VHKM01000015.1, read on the forward strand.
GAGAGCAGCAAAGTGGTTCAACAGCCCATAAATACATAAATAACGGAGAATGCTAACATGGTGCTTCATTATGCTACATGCTAACGTTTGCTAGCGCTTGCTACGACTGCTGTTTTTTCACTTCTGCTTAACAATCTGCTGTGAAAAAATATCCATAAGAACCCGATTTAGACTTGACTTTACGTATGTGTGATAAATAAGTTTATATTCCACCAGAAAATGGCGTGGAAAATTGTCTTTCCCAAAAGATTCTTTTTTCCCCCTCGGCGAAGCCACACCCCCTTCTATGACGAGATGCCTTCTGTATCTGTATGTTTGTTAAGTGGTGACGTCCGGGTACGGCAGACAGGGGCGCCGCCAGAAATTCTGGGCCCTATGGAAACAAACATTTCTGGGCCCCCTACATTTTTTACAGATAAGATTTAACCCAATAAATATTTCCCGTTTGCTAGTCAAAATTGCCAAAATACACACATTGAGTGCATGAGAGGCCCTAGCACATTTAAAATAAAAAGGGTCTGCTCTTGTGGGCCCTTCTTCAGCCTGGGCCCTTAGAATCGTCCTAACCTTCCACCCCCTTACGGCGCCCATGACGGCAGATGTGCAAGAAACTACAAAAAACTATTTAATACCACAATCAATATTTCTGAAATTCAACAGAGAGTTACTGAACATACTTATTTCTCAGACTCATTAGCCAAAATGCCGCACCTACTGCTAAAATAGTAATATTTACCAACATCGCTACATCCGGGTTAGCGGAGAAAAATGCTAACGGTGCAGCAGCTCCGCTAAACCCGGAAGTAGTGACTTTAGTAACTATCACTTTTTTAGCAGTAGGTGCGGCATTTTTGGCTAATGAGTCTGAGAAATAAGTAGCTTCAGTAACTCTCTGTTGAGTTTCAGAAATATTGATGGTTGTTTTTAAGAGTTTTTTATGTTTTTTCTCACATATTTTCCCGTCTGATAGGACCCGGAAGCGGAAGTCGTGACGTCACACTTAATAATATTATATTACGTATTATAGTTTCTGCCCCAGCCTTGATTAGTTGCCGCTAGCAACAGAATGCTGCCTCTAGCTTTAGCATGTTGTTGCTAGCTGCCCCATTTTGCTTGGCGATCAAAAATTTGCGGAGGGTATTACTAACTCAGCGATTGATTTCTCAAGACATACAGCACCATATTCACTCAGATTTAGTTGGTGGAAGTTGTGTTTTTAAAGCGGTGAGAGCCAAAACTGGTATCGGTTCAGTATCATATTTGTAGCCGACTGACGATATCTTTTTTTTCTTTCCCAGTATTGTATCGGTGCATCCCTAATTGTGCTCCTACTGAAGTACTAAGTAGATAAATTCATTAACTTCCCAAACTGTAGGGACCTTTGAAGAAAATCTAGATATTGGCATGATTTTGTAGCCTTGCCAACCACACTGAAAAAGTGCAATCGTAGCATTTTAGCTTGTTTTTGTCATTGATTTACACACTTTTCAGATCAAATGTATTTCACTACAAATAGCCCGCTTTGCCAGAAGAATAACTTTGACCGTTGAGCTCATCTGCCCACAAAGTTGCAAAGTGTCTAAATTGTGGATTTTGTTAAGCGTTTGGAGCCACTAAATCTAGCTCCCAGATGCTAAATTCAACATTTATTCACCGCACATCACTGAATCACCCCAATACATTATTAATAAATGTCCGGAGAGCAATAGACCCCAAACATCTTTATTCATACCGACAGCCCGGTGCTTGGAAATCGGAAAACCACCAGTTGTCTCACCTAAGTTTTTGACGCCACCTCTGCCACCGCCAGGAGCTCGCTCACCCCGTAATCCTCTGTTCCCATTCCGGACACACGCTGTTAAAATATAGTCGGACAAAATGCACGCTAATTCAAAGTCACAGGCACAAACAGCGGCTCACCTCCGGACCCCGCGCCTCCTGTCAAAAGCTGCAGCAGGACGCCGCATCATTAGCGGTGACCTTTAGCTGCGGCGAGGAGCTGGCAGCGAGGCCACGGATGGGACTTTGTAGTGGGCTAGAAAGGGAATGCGTGATAACGGGGGTGGGCACAGCGGCGTCTGGCCCTGAACACTGTGCTGGAAGAGCGGGATGTGCAGGGGATTTGAACCCCCCCCCTCTCACAGACCGATGGATGGGCACGCCGCCAATATCAAGCCATTATTTTGATGGGGAGAAGGTCAGGACCCCCGACCAGCCTGCCAATCAGAAGTTACACGGGGCGAAGTATACAGTTCATTATGCGTTATTCGGAGTTTTATTGAAAGCCGGGCGCCAGGGGAGAATCTGTTTGATCCTTGTACCAGCACACACTGTTGCACGGCAGAAAAGTAATCTAGAAATGAGTAAAATGTTCTTGGAATAAGTATATTTGCCAGAGGAATGGAAAAGAATGGTCTTAATCCAAGGACATTGATTGTTGTGTTATTTTATAGTGCAAAAGTGCCGTTTTACTTGGTGAGTAAAGGTCATTTTTTAAGTAATCAAGATATCGTGTTCTTAGGCAGGACACTTCACTCACAGAGAACAAATATGGTCACCAAAATTGTAAAAGTATTCTGGCATTAATGCAACATTAATTACCGACCAAGGGAAATATCAACATGTAAAATAGTGGAGTTATTGTTCACATAAAAGCATTGGGACTCTACGGAGTGTTGGATGTATTTACCAATAGTGACCAGGCAGCCAGCGGAGTTGTGCTGTGGCTCTTTTCTTTCATTTTCTATACATTTGGACAATGTTTTCTAAAATAGCGGTTTTCTTTGGTAACTTTATTGGTGTCCATTTTCAACATCACAACGCTATATTAGCATTGATGCATTTTCCACCCCACAGCACTTAGCAAAGTTGACAAAATAGCTTAAGAAATCAGGGCTTCATTGGGAAAAATGCCATTTATCTTCGACAAATAGCTTAAAGAGACAGTTTATGCTGATTTTAAGATTGGACAGTTCTTGAAATAAGATTGCCAGGCCACCGTTTTTCCATACTGAGATAAGTTCTTACCTGAGCTTAGACGAGTTGATGCGTACCTGTCTGGTCTCTGTGCGTGCACTCAGTCTTGCAAAAAGCACAAAAAATGTTGTTAGCATTTGGCCTCTCTCAGTATATTCCTATGGCTCCAAACGGGGGTGAAGTTAGAAGCGACCACGCTCTTCCACAGGCACAAAGACCAGACAGACGTATCAACTCGTCTAAGCTCAGGTAAGAACATATCTCAGTATGGAAAAACGGTGGCCTTTTCCTTTAATAATAAGGTTCTGTCTCATTGTGATTCACATATTATTGTTCCTGGACCCGTGTTGTGCACTATATCAAAGTTTTGCAAATGTTGGTGTCTTTTGGAGGGTTTTATGTGCAAAAACATTTCACACATTTCCATTTCTTTCTATTAGTTGTCAGAAGTTTTCATCCTAAATCACTTGGAACAACTCACAGAATGCAGAAAGCGACGTATAGAAAAAGCACTATTTTGCATTAAATAACGGATCTTAAAATAAATCCAGAAACACTTGAAATAAGTGGAAAAATTCACTTGTTACATCAGCTCTCAAGAAACACTCATGGTATGCAGAATAGACTTATTAATAGATCTTATATACAATGAGTAAAAAACTAATCAAGATTTCAAGCATAAGTAATTTTATCTACAAGACGATGTTCTCCCAGAGTTTCTAGTTGGTCGTAGAATATTAACGCTCATTGCTTCATACGTTTTGATGCATATATTTCTATGTTTGAGGGACATAAGCAAAAGTAATTGAAGACGACCAAGAAGAAGTTAAACATTAGCGCATGAAGAAAGAATATTTGTATACATGCAATTCTGGGCATAGTCTTATAAATAAATCCCCGCACAAACTTTGTACTAGTAGTTAGTCTCCAAAGTTTTACTCGTATTCAAAGGGGGATTCTGCCGCCTTGAACTCTCTGCGTTTCTGTGCAGCGTTCACTCCTCCTCCTCTTCCTCCGACACACTGCAGACTTCACACCGGAGGAGCAAAATGAACACGGGCTGCCGCTAAAACTGTCGTGTAAACTCTGAGCTCGACATGGCGCAGAATACCAAAGCAGCCCATTATCGTAGAGGCTGTAAAAGTGAAGTGTGCCTACAGCCGCCCCTCCCCAGTTAACTGCAGACCTGTCGGGGCATGAGCTGCATTGTGTGTTGAAAATGCAGTCTCCTGGACAACATCTTCATAATTCATGTCCGGGCGAGAGCGTGGGAACGTATATAGAGAAAAACCAAAAAAAAATGTGACAAATTGAACCGAGCCCAATCATTTGATGCATTGGCACTTCATCGCAATCATTACGTGGCGGCGAGTCGAGGGATGATTTGAGGCCGAAATGAAAGGACAATCATGAGTAAAGTCGCTTGTGTCTTCCGCCAAAACAGTCAAGATAATAAAGCCCCTATTTTATTTTTTTTGCCGCGCGACCTGTTGCTCCTCGCCGCAAAAGCAATTACCTCGAAATGATGAATAGTAGAAAGGAAGCGCTTAGGAATTGGAAGAATAGGGGGAGGAGGGAGGTAAATAAACAGGAGACTAAAAAAGAGCAAGGTGTTCAAATGAATGCGAAAACAAATCCCGTTCCTATTCAAATTGGTCACACGGAGATGACATCACACACGTTCTTATCTGTCACCCCTCGCACCTGTGCAGCGCCGCGCCTCATCCCATCTGATCCCGCTCCCATTCGCGCTCCCCCCCCCCGCTATCTGTCTCATTTCAATTTTCAATTCAAACCTGGCCGTATTGGCACAAACAATACTGTCGCGTACTCTGAATGAATAAAAAGGGAGGGACCGCGGAAGGCTTGGGTCGCACTCGTGTGTGTGTGTGTGTGTGTGTTTGTTCGGCGGAATCTTAATGAACGGGCGCTTCTCCGACGGTCCTTCACCTCATCCCTCCATCTGTCCTCCCCGTCTTCTCCATTACGCCGAAAGAACCGTCGCCGTCGTGTTTTCCGAAGCCAGGGTTAGTGAATGGCGGGTGCGGCGTCCAGCGAGGAGCCCAATTACTGTCAGATCATCTCGGAAGAATTTTTAGAGAAGCTTTCCAGTCGGGTGTCCTCATCAAGGGTTGGGCCTTTTTCGCGCGGCCGTCCAAATTACATGTGCAATTTCCAATCAGGCGGTGTATCCTAATAATGGCGGGATTCGGAGGAACGCTACTACAAATCACTGATAGGTTTTATGATTCATTTCAAAGGCTCATATTTATGTAAGGCGCATTCAGTTGCCTTGTGTATGAAATGCGTGGTATAATTAAACATGCCTTGCCTTACATCAGACAGAAAACGCATATTCTCTTTTGATTTATACTATCCAAACTTACAATGGGACTGATTTACTGTATATGAATACCAGTTGTGGAAGAAGTACTCAGTTTCTTGCTTAAAGAGGGGTATTATGCTTTTTTCAATCACATAGCACCAGCCTATAGCATACTACAATGATGACGTAACCTTCTGTTGGTCTGTATATGCAGTAAATTAAAATAACTGCCTTGAATAAAATTGCTCTCTCAAAATGGCTGTACTGAACGTCTTGAAATAGGCCTCTGTCTCTTTAAGAAGCTTTCCGACACGCCCCCTTCAGCACACTGCTGTGGCATCTAAACAACACTACTGTGCGGGGAGGGGGCTCTGCTGAGCTGAGGAGCAGTGGTTGGTGGCTTGGCTGGTGACGAAAGGTCCAGAGGCGTCTCCAGGAGGTGGGGGCGTTCCTAGGAGGACTGAGGCATTGCTACACCTAAAATGGCTGCCGTCTAAGTTTTTACTGATTACTCAAAAATATGTGAATGAGCCAAGGCAACACTCCAGGCATGTGTTTAATGAGGGAATGACATAATAACATGATATAAAGCTTGAAAAAGTCGATTTACATAATACCCCCCCTTTAAAGGAGTAGGCCACAGTTTTTAATAATGAGATATAGTATTCTTACCTTAGCTTAGACAGGTTGATGCAAAGCTGTCTGGTCTCTATGCGTGCGCTCAGTCACGTAAACAGAGCACAGACGGCGTTAGCAGTGCTTAATTTGTAAATTAGTAGTTTCAGGAACACTTTTGGTCTGATGTGATGGATTCGGAGAACAGGCCAAAACATTTGGGAGTGTTCAACACTACCATTAAACAGTAATCAAATCTTTGCCGGATCCTCCTAAATATTTCCCGGATCCTTTACCCTGAAAAACTGAAAATTGGGGGAATGTGTTCCCCCAAATAGGGGATCAAATTAACCGCTGGGCGAGTGGGCGTTAGCATATAGCCTCTCCTCGACAAGTTTGTGTGACTATACTTGGATCGTGTAAAGGCTCACGTAACCGTATTTAAATAGAGAAAACGTGGAAGAGCTTGGTTGCTTCTAACTTCACTCCCGTTAAGGTAAGAACATCTCAGTATGGAAAAACAGTGGCCTATTCCTTTAAGGGCACTATACCTTTTATTGGTGTTATACCAAAAAATAAGTATTTATTTTTTATATTTATTAATGTGATGTTTCTGATTAGGATAACTATACTGCAGCGTAGACCCTTCAGCTGTTTGTCATAAAGAAGTCAGTGCGGTGATACTAAATCCTTTTGAACCATATTTAAAAAAATATACCAGATACATGCTCTAAAATGGAAAAGTATTAATCACAAAATGTAGGCTACTTAACTAAAGTAAAATGACCTAAAATGTGTACTTCTTTACTTTCCACCACGGGTGAATTCAAAGTTGAGCCACAAAGAGGCTACAACTGTCAGCCAAATACATTTCAGTGCAAAAAGCTTTCACCTGTGTTGACTGCTCGAGTACACTGAGGGAAATATTGACTGAATAAAAGATCGTCTTTTCACAAATAAGATCTGGTTCAAACTTCACAGCCATTGAAGGAGCCGATTCAGTCTCGAGCGTCATATCACTACCCCAGATAAAATGACATCTTTCCCTTGTTATTGTAATCCTCATATCTTCAAATAGCCAATATTTTTTTGTAAGTTCATGTGGCACGTGTAAAATCCGGCGACCTTCAACTTCCTCAAAACAACAATCATGTAAATCCAACATGCCTATTATATTGCGGAGCGCGTCGCATAGTCACGGACATCTAGGCTTTCGACAACCTTCCCTCGCTGTTCTTTCACTTTTTTAAGCCGACAAACAACTTATGCAGAAATCACAGCGTGGCGTCATCACTGGGAAAGTTGTTCACTGCTCCCTGCTGGCTTTCATTCACAACAGGAACATGCAGACGGACACACGCTGTCTCCTGGGAATGCGTAAATATGTAGCCTACATTATCAAACACCTTGAATTGTTGACCAAGAAATTATTTATTTTCGTTTGGCATTTTCTTTTGTTGTCAATATATTTTGGCTTTTTTTGTGTCTGGCTAATAATATAGCTTATAAAGAAGCAAATGGATGTTGCATTTAACTGTAGAAATAAAAAGAGATGGCATTAGGTTTGATGCAGACAGTTAGCAAGGCGGCTAGTCCGGGAAACTTTTCAGTGTTCGTTAGCCTGTATTTTACCTATAGCAGTTAGCATTTAACCATCAAACATCGCAAATTAAGAAAGATTCAGAGGTTTTCTGCCTGTCAACCCATCAACCACATTTACGTCAGGACAAAGCCTAGTTATTCAGCGTGCGCTAAATGCTAAATCATATTCAGTTATGTTTCTACATTTTGGGGGTGTTAAACACATCCAAACTAAACATCTTATACCATCGCTGCGTTCCAGTCATGTCGGAAGTCGATTAATGCCTTGTAAATCCAACCATCAAACCTTATTGCGTTCCAGTTGTCAAGGTCCGAAATATCGTAGGTAGAGGTGTCAGCAAAAGATACAACTCATGTTCATGTTCGAGCTTATCATCAGTTTACAGATAACTTAATTGTAATATCATAAAATATAGTAATATTATCCATCCATCCATCCTTCATTTCTTCCACTTGTCCGTTGCCGGGTCGTGGGGGCAACAGTTGTAGCTGCTCAAATCACATTGCACCAGCCCCTATGGCTCCTCCTGCAGGTGGTGGGTCCACAGAAGGACGGCCTCATGGTTCTAACCGGGCCTGTTGGTCTCTCATAAGGGGCTTCTGAACCGCTCTTTGTCTGACCCGTCATCTAGGACCTGTTTGCCATGGGAGACCCTACCAGGGCCACGAAGCCCCCGACAACAGAGCTCCCAGGATCATTCGGGCGCTCAAACCCGTCCACCACATTAAGGTGGCGGTTCTAGGAGGGGAAATATAGCAATATATTTATTATAATTATATGATTATTGTAATACAGTGATGTTTCTACACTAGTAGTTTCATATTTTCCTTTTAACAGTTAAGACATTAGCGACAGAGCAGTAAAGCTTCACCTTTACATTTAATAAGTATATTTGGGAAACATCTGCCAAATAATGTGGTTTATTGAAGCTTTACATTTGTTACACGTCACGTCAGGTGCAGCCATCTTTAAATGCTCTTTCTCTGGTTAGATGATTCTGTCCCGAGTTTCCGAGTCAGAGTTACAGAGTTAGGTTAGGTTAGGTTAGGTTAGGTTACTTTATTCGTACCCGTAGGTAAATTTGTCTTGCAATTCTGAGAACTAGTCAACATTAAAACACATTATACAAAGATACAGTAAAACATCACGTACGTGTTTAAATATAAAACTTGTAAGTGCTCCAGATACTAACAGGATGTGCCTAAAGATACAACAGAAATTTAAGCCACTGGACAATAACAAAGAAAAGAAGCCGTGTCAGGGGCGATTAGATCCCTACTTGTTCATCAAGGAAATGGCAGCGGGAACAAAGCTTTTACTAAAACGATTCATATGGCTCATTGGCATTAAAAACCTACGCCCAGATGGAAGCAATCGAAACTCTGAATGCAAAGGATGCGCAGTGTCTTTTTGGATGCTTCGTGCCATCCTTTCCAATCTGGTCTGAAGCTGGCCGATGAGTTGGTGCTCATTCCATTCAAAATTTCCAGGTCGGACCTCAGAAATTCCAAACTCCGAGATCAAGTGGAACGCAGCATAATGTTACTGATGGAGAAACCACAACATTCATATAAGTGCCATGAAACAAGCCATACCTTGCTTGGCTTCTCTATTCACTTGTATGAGGATAAGCCGTTTGCTTTATACACAAAAATATACCCTGCGGCGCATTAACGTACTATTTTACAACTCATCATACATTGACATTTTACCTTTGCGCGCCTGAGATTGTATGCAGAATTATGTACATAACCAAGCGGGGAATGGAAATGAGATGGCATCTGCAGCGTCGAGGACCACCGAGGGGGACGCCGGAGTGAGACAGACAAGGAGAAGGGCAGATGACGCTACTTTGCAAACAGTACGGACTTGTGCATATGTTAATGTCAGCCCGGACGTCTCTCTCTCTGTCTCTGTCTCTGTCTTTCTCTCTAAGGCTCGGCTTTCTTCAGTCTAGGGTAGATTTTAATGTAGCCTGGAAGACGGGGATTAGAGCGATCTATTTACAAATGACATGAAGATTCAAGGATCAAGGGAGATAACTGGTTTTATAGTGTGTCACGGCCAATTTCGTGTACATTTCATTGCCCGTGGGAGTTAGTTTGCATGTGATAATAGGCAAGAGCTCTGGGCAGTGAATAAAAGGAATTCAGACGCAGCTAAAATTGCATTATCCAATTTTATGCCTTGTAAATCTTTGCATAATGCCGGTTTCCAAATTCCCAACATAGATGCTACGCGCGCTACAGCAGCCTCGCATTTGATCTATGTTGAGCGCCTATAGTTCTTGATTTTCTTTCCGGGCCAAAAATTATTTACTATAAATAATCAGGCCTCGAAATATCCTCTACACACAGGGGTGGATTTTCTGATCCGCTCTTCACACCGCAGCACATGGCATTCCCAGGAAATGAGCTTCAGCTGGGGATAAAATTGCAGCGCTAACATGCTAACTAGCAAACACAGCCAATTAAACAGACATTAAGCGCTTTCAAAAAAGTAGGGCAATCAATATTAGCGACTAGCTCCAGCCGAGTTTGTTTTCTTTGAAGATAATGCCGTCTGTATGTGCCGTTAAACATAAGCCAGGCCTTTCAGCACAGCTTTGTCGACCATAAACTCAGTAGAGGAAAAAAAGACTACATTACCATCATCATGACTTCATCCGGCGTCACTTGTTTTGGAGAAAGCACCAACACCTGCCGCCCGTGCTAACATTGATTGTAAAGTAATTGGCTCCTTAATGAGTTTGTAATGACTTAAACCTAAGAGTAGCCTGTTTAATTGCGAATTAGCACTTCTAATACAATCTTCATGTTTGTTTTGACAAGCTTTTTCCAATCAACTTTGCACAAGCTTTAAACTTAAGTCGACTGAACGCAAAGGTTTTCAAAAAACCTTTCAACGAATAAATACTGTATGTAAATTACAAGCTGTTTTTATTGGTAAAAATAGTTACAGTCTTGTATTTCTGTGCTCTAAAGCTTAGTGTACAGTTACTCTATTGATAACTCACCACAAAAGTATCATTAACATGTGTCTCGATGGCCTATTGGTAAGCTTGCTGTGCATATACGCCAGACACTCTTTCAGCATCAGCGTCATGGGTTTGACTCTTTGCTGAATGTCTCTCCATGCTGTAATGTCCTATCAAATAAAGCCTATAGGGGCCAAAAAACCTATATACAGGTTAAACTAAAATAAGAATATCGTGCAAAAGTTCATTTATTTCTGTCATTCAACTTAAAATGTGTGTTTTCAAAATATTCTAATTTGATGAGATTTTTAATTTGGGGTTTTTACAAGCTGTGAGCAACAATAATTTAAAAACATAGCAAATTAAGGCTATACATATCTCACTTGGCATGTAGTGACACAGTTTAAGTTGAACAGAAATACCTGTATATCTTTGTCAGTGTCTAGCTCAGGGGTGCCCAAAGTACGGCCCAAGGGCCAAATGCGGCCCTCAGACTATTTCTTGGTGGCTCTCAGGCTTCTTGATTCATTAAGGTAAGTCAAAGTATTGATTTGGCACACATCGAGATGGTACTTTTTCCTGCAATTTCAATAAGTCCAGTCGTTTAAAACCTCAAAAACTAAACTTTTATTGTGAGTTAGAGCTGCATTAGGGTTCTAAGCCTAAATAAAGGTGTGGAGAACGGTTGAAACATCTCTTGAATACACTTGGTTTAATATTTGAACGCACTGACCACCGATCTGCAGCCCTCTTCTGTACACTTCAACATACGGTCCTCAGTGATAAAAAGTCTGGACACCCCTGGTCTAGCTGAAGATTTGAAGCATCTGTTTGTTTATAGTATTTTGAGTTTTACAACATGTGACGTAGCAACGTATAATCAGAAGTGGTCAGCAACAAAGCACATTTTCTTGAATGCTGTAGCTACTTAAGTAGAGTTGTATTACTTTTCCTCCATTACATTACTACACTACTACATTTCTATAGATGCACCAAAGTAGAAATATAGTTGGCCATGCGTCTTGTTGATTTTAAAAGCCCTATTAAAGTGCACACTCCAGAACAGTAGGTGGTGCTGTGCAGATGTACTGTCGATGCATTGGCTCACCACAAGGATGGAGGTTTGTCCCCCTCATGTTGCCGTACAGGTGCATTTTTTGAAGCTGCAAAGTTATTTTTCAAACCAATTCAAACTGATTTGTACTTTCTCTTTTGAACATTTAAGTTCTTGATACACATACACTTTTGTTGGAAATATATTTGACCAGAAGTATCTGTACTTTGACTCAAGTAATGAAATCAAGTACTTTGACCACCTCTGCCTGCTATAAACCTGGAAAGTTCTGCAGTGTTTCTCTCATTAATCAAAATTTCAAGCCAAAATCCCCAAAGATAACGATCAACCATTTACACAAATCCCTTAACACGACACCGCGGTTGTTTAAATTGGTCAAATCAATAGTAGTAGTTCATGCTTGCGAGCGCAATGCAAACACGCACAATTTTCTTCCTCTTCAATCAATCCCTCCATAAATTATCCCGCACTTTCCCTTCCTCAACAACTGTCGCCGGAGTGTATTAAAACCCCTGTCTGCTTCTGAGGCGCGCGCACAAGCCGGAGGTCGGTACAGACGAGGGGTTAAGTGTGCTGATGACTCAGGGGGTCACCCGGAGAGGTCGGGACCCCTGAACCCATATGCGCGCGACGCCCCTCGAACGTCTTCACTTCCCGGTTTATTGAGCGGCGCGACACGCTTCCTTTGTTCGCCGCAGCTGCCCTCGCGCCTTTGTTATTCCAATCGGTGTCATCACTTATCTGTCCGCTCTGATGCTGCCGCCGCGTTAAAGCTACACTTTGGTTTCGCAGCGCTGGGGGCAAAAAGGTCGAGATGGCACGTTTGTAAAGCACGGCGGGGGGAAAATGAATTCATGATCTGATTTATGGAGTTTGATTGTGTTTGTTTTTTAGGTGTGATTATTGGGGATTGATTAGTTTTAGTTTAGCTTATTTTGAGCAATTTTACATTCATTTTGTCTTTCAAAATTCATACAATTCCGGATGCTCAAAATGGAGTAGGCTGAAGCAATAAGCTTATAAGTGCCTACCCCGTGTTCAACTCAATATACATTTACATAGCATAATAAATTGTAAGTTCTAAATTACATCGATTTTAGGTACAACAGATACAGATTTATAACGATACAATCATCAGCTTCAGACGTAGCAAAATTTGCCATGAAGAGCATTTAAATGCATAACACAGGAAAAGAAATCTCCAACCTTATGACCTACAAACGTTGAGCATTATTTGGAAGTGACTGGATTCACAAAACTGCCACGTTCATCATATGGCTGACAGCCCTTTCATCCAACATCAAGCTCATCATTTTGAATATTGTCTCCACTTTTGGACACCTTTATGACACAGTGATGTGACCTTAGTTCACATGTGCAGAGAGAGAAGACGTTGACCTTTGTGACAGTTTTCGTTTCATCTGGACATGTCCAGTCATTGCCAAGACCGTCACAGTCGCAAAATCACAAAGTCACAATAAGACGGGACAGACAGAAGCAAAGACAGTCAGTTAGTGATAAAACAATTGATTATTAATAGGTCACAACATTCTAATCCAGAAGGTCTTTTAATGACTTAAATCAACAACTTGTATATGCACTGATCATTTCTAAAAAAAACTGGAAACATTAGATTAAAGGGATATTTCAGGATTTTTGACATAGGGCCTCATTTCCTAGTTATCCAGAGTGTTGTCGATTTCTGGAGATTTTTTTTAATTTTTATTCATGCAGTCCTTATATTTGAAGAGTTTAGTGGTGCTAGGCTAGTGCTAGGCTAGTGCTAGGCTAGTGCATGTCTATGGTAACTAGTAGCCTGCATTAAAAACCTCTTCAAAATCATGGGGTCGTCCTCCAAACATCACCATATCTGATTTGTAGAAAACTCCTTTGTGAATTCCACGTGTAGTAACGCCGGCCGCAGGTAAACAAACTACTGTAGATTTGAGGACTATTTTCTCGCAGATCACTCCGCCGCTGCGTAGCTTACAACCAGAAAGCTGATGCTGCTCAAATATAAGTTATTTTAAATGCAAAATGGTTAGATTTAAAAATGATTCAGTCAACACAGACATTTATATGGGTAGTCCGGTGTTATAAGTGATTTGCCTCAGGTGCACTGTGCTTGGGTCAGACTGTTTTTAATGCAGGCTATTAGTTACCATAGACGTGCACTAGCCTAGCACCACTAAACTCTTCAAATATAAGGACTGCATGAATTTAAAAATATATATATATATCTCCAGAAATCAACAACACTCTGGATAACTAGGAAATGAGGCCCTATGTCAAAAATCCTGAACTATCCCTTCAAGCTGTAAAATTTAGATATTCGACAAATTGGGCAAAATAATGGAGAAACTGAAAAATGTAATCAAAACTCGCAGTTGAATGTGCTTTGGACCACACTTTATCCAGTTTTATGAATTCATGGCATGAAATATTAAGAAACGTGGATTTAATGCCTATACTTGAAACAACTATGATGCTTTTCAGTGACATTTAACTCCTTTAATGAGTCCGAGTTCGGATCATTTCATTCTTTATGGGACTCTAACGTTATTGAAAGAGTGGGACATTATCTACATAGGTGGGGCAGGGGGACAAAAGGTCTAAATGGCTTTGAAGTGGGACAGGTGGTCACCCTACTTACAATGTGGCGACGTCATGTGAACGCGACCTATACGATAAATAGCTAATTAATTTGATCCTCCATCAAAAGACAACAGTTCCAGGTCACCCGCAGTCGAGCGTTTCTCGTCTCAGGTCCACCATTGCGTCATCGATACCGGCTAACATCAAAACAGTAAGCGAGGCACTCTTCACCTCCAGCTCATCAGCTTCAGCAATCACTTGACAAAGAAATTTAGCAACTGTTGCAAACGCGGTGCAATCCTTCAGCGCCTCGGACAGGTGACATAAGTATGACAAATGCATGTGCAACTTTGTGAAGCACAAGCGTGGAAAATCGATCCGACATTGCTGTTCCAGGCCGGCAATCGTATATCTGGGATCCCCGTGGCACGTGCTGCAGCGTCTACACGATTGGTTCTGCATGTCCATGAATACTAATGTCATTCGGGCTTAGCTCCTGTTGCGCAGAATAGGCTTAGTGTAAAGTACATGGATCTTAATCAGGCACTCATTATGGCCAGGTAGCTCCAAAAAAAAAACAGCTTTTATTATGCATTTTTGAGAGGATTTGAAGAAGTGTGATTGTTATCCCAATCACACTTCACACTTTCTTGTAATCAGACTCTGCATTTTTATCAAGAGCTACTGCGCTTACTTTAAAAATCCTCAAAGACAAAGACCTCACGTTTGATTTGTTCGGCGGGATTAGCCCCACGTCTCCATAATCATACCTGGTAAGAATATTATGTGTGAGGCCGCACGCCGACGCTGATGTATGGCTTTCGCGGTGAATGTGTGAATGCTTATGTTTGCATTTTCAGAGGAAGGTACAATCCGATGGCAGAAACCGGAATTATTTCTCCGCCGCTTAAGTGCGAGCAATGAATCAATAGTTAGGCGCGTAATGAATGGACGCTGTGGAGTTTTCCGTATGGTAATTTTAAAGGTGTGGGCCGAGCGAGGCTAATTTATTTGCACACAGTAATTCAAAGCGCTTTATTGAACAAGAAGGATGTGTTACAACGTACAAGTGCAAAAGACTACGTTTAAAAGGCTTAAGAATAGTCGATTTTATGATTAAAATAAATGCATGTAGGCGATGCATGAACCTTTTATACAAACCGTAGCTCTAACAAGAACAAACGGTTTCCTCACAATTCTGCCATTGTCTCGTCCAAACTCCAAAACTATAGGTTTCTGGCTGATGATCATAAAGTCCCACGACGATTATTGAGATTGCTCGGAGTAGATTAATTGCCCTGTCCTTCGTATCATTATGAAATTGAATGGGAATATTTGTCCTGTGCACATTTTGGGACGCACAACCATTTTTAGCTGCCTGTTTCTGTTCAAAAGCAGGCCCGTCTGGAAGTTTGCAAACAGCCGATCCAATCTGGAAAAGTCCAGAGCACGTTGTCACGACAGGAACTGAATTAACCACGAGTCAAATATTCTCTCAAATGTGCTTAACAAGAATGTACCTGCATATGTTGTTGATGCTTCATTTTCTTCTTGTGGTCGTCTATTGAAAGTTGTTTTTTGTCGTGTTGAATTCTTCAACGTTTAAAATCTGAACAGATGCTAATGACTCCTGGTATAGATCGTTCACATTTGTCACAAAACACTGCCTTCCTTGTTTACAAATTACGCCGCATAGATACAGACGGCATCTCTGGAATCGCCCATTATGGTCATGTTTGAAAACAGGGAAAACAATACGTTTGTTAAGTGTGACGTCATGACTTCCGCTTCCGGGTCCTAGCAGACGGGCAAATATGTGAGAAAAAACTCTTAAAAACAACCATCAATATTTCTGAAACTCAACAGAGAGTTACTGAAGCTACTTATTTCTCAGACTCATTAGCCAAAATGCCGCACCTACTGCTAAAAAAGTATTATTTACTAAAGTCGGTACCTCCGGGGTTAGCGTAGCTGCTGCGCCGTTAGCATTTTAGCCGCTAACCTGGAAGTACCGATTTTGGTAAATATTACTTTTATAGCAGTAGGTGCAGCATTTTTGGCTAATGGGCCTGATAAATATCAGTAGTATGTTCAGTAACTCTCTGTTGAGTTTCAGAAATATTGATTGTGGTATTAAAGAGTTTTTTGTAGTTTCTCTGCCGGACCTGGAAGTAGAGCTGTGACGTCACCACTTAACAAACGTATTTGGAGAAAAATCTAAACTTTCTCTAATTATTCAAAACTACTTTAACAAATGCAGAATTATGAATATAGTTTTCTACTAAATAAAGATGGAGTGGAGCAAAGTGGTTCAACAGCCCATAATGACATAAATAAAGGAGAATGCTAACATGATGCTTAATGTTAGCACGTGCTAATGCTGACGCTAGCTAATGCTAGCAACGACTGCCGTTTGTTCTCTTCTACTGAACAATCTGCTGTGAATAAACGTCCATATGGACCCGGTTTAAACTTGACTTTATTTGTATGTTATAAATAAGTTTATATTTCACCAGAAAATGACTAAAAAGAGTGAAAAATTGTGTTTCCCAAAAGATTCTATTTTCCCCCTCGGCGAAGCCACGCCCCCTTCTATGACGAGGTGCCGTCCATTTGCATCATATCTGGCTTTTCTCGGATTGGTTCATACACTTGTCAATCACGGCCATCGGGAATTCAGTAGAAATCAGCCCTGATCCCAGATACACGCCTTTGTAAACAATAAGAAATGACTGTGTGGACCTTGGTCTATTACAGGCCCACAGTATTGTTTTTTGAATGTATTTCTTGCACATGACTGTGTTGTATGTCTGTGGATGTACTGTTTTTATTGGGCCCGTACTGGGACTTCCTCTTCCTCCAGGCTAATTTTTAGAGCAGTGCAAGTCTCTCCGGACACATTTCTTTCAATATCTATCAACTAAAGGACTTCCAAAATGGCTGTTACTGCGTCATTTTGATCTGTACTGTATATACAAGAATTCAATACAGGAGTGCAAATGTGCTGATTAAAACATTTCACTTGTTACTTTTCCCCAAAATGTGTAGCTCTTGTGTTTATCAATTGTTTCTAAACTTCTCAATGTATTTGGGAGATATCTTGCTTCTACAGTGTATAAGGTTTTTGTAGCTGTTTTTTCCCCCGTCTCTTAACGATACTTTTGTTACTTGTTATCCTTTTGCGAGATATTCAAATTTTGACATTTCTATTCTAACATGAAATATCATTCCGTCAATTAAAATGTTGCTGCCTTTTGAAAATTTAGCGACTGTGAAATGTTCAGACTAAATGATTTTCTCTGAATTTGTCACACAATTTCCGTAAACTGGATGAAGACGGTTTAATCTGTGTTGACGGCTAACTCTATCAGAGGTTAATGGAGATTGTAAAGTCTTCCCAAATTAACGATCTCTTAAACCAAGCGATTTACAGCTCGGCGCTTTGTGGGGTTGAGTTAAGGAGTCTCCCGTGAGGGGTGAAGACCGGCCCGGGACAGATGGTCAGTGGCGCTTACACTTTCATTCAATAAAGGGGGGTTTATTGATGCCGACCGGGCGCCATTGTTTGTGATGGGAACACGGATAAACAGCCCGACACCTGAGCGGGACGGCCTGGTGCCAGCGAGGGGAGCAGATGGCCAGGTCTTAGTCACTCGGTCCCGTAGGTGAGTCAGAGCGCTGCACCCATAGTCCCCCACCCATGTAAATGACGGAGGCCCCGTCGTCATGGGCCTATAAGTCAGACTGGAGTCACCAACATATAGAGGCCTTTTGTCTCCGTTTCATTTGAACAATTCCCAGAAAAAGATGACAAAACTAATTCTACTGATGAAAACCTTTGCGTTACGTAAAAATAATAATCTGTAATTTACTTAATTTAAAGGGGGGGTATTATGTAAAATCGACTTTTTCAAGCTTTATATCATGTTATTATGTCATTCCCTCATTAAACACATGCCTGGAGTGTTGCCTTGGCTCATTCACATATTTTTGAGTAATCAGTAAAACTTAGACGGCAGCCATTTTAGGTGTAGCTATGCTCAGTCCTCCTAGAACGCCCCACCTCCTGGAGACGCCTCTGACCTTTGTCACCAGCCAAGCCACCACCACTGGTCCTCAGCTCAGCAGAGCCCCCTCCCGCACAGTAGTGTTGTTAGATGCACAGCAGTGTGCTGAAGGGGGCGTGTCGGAAAGCTTCTTAAAGAGACAGAGGCCTATTTCAAGACGTTCAGTACAGACATTTTGAGAGAGCAATTTTATTCAAGGCAGTTATTTTAATTTACTGCATATACAGACCAACAGAAGGTTACGTCATCATTGTAGTATGCTATAGCTGGTGCTATGTGATTGAAAAAAGCATAATACCCCCTCTTTAAGATGTGAGCATTTTTATCTTAAGGCGAGACGCTGCAGGTGAATAGGGAATTTCTTTTAAAATTTAAAGATATCAATTTGAAACTTCTGCTGTAGATTGGCATAAATATGAAGAAAACATTTATTGCATGTTTTCGCATTGAGTTGCCTTGTGTACGAAATGCATGGTATAAATAAAGTTGCCTTGCCTTTTCTGTCATTTTATGTGTTCATATAAAAATTAAGGTGTTTTATGCCTAAAAATGCCCAAAATGACAAAAACTGAATAATGGATTGGGCCAGGTTCAAATGTATCGTTTTATTTTGTTGATATATTACTTACAAAGACTTTTTCAGAGGAGATTTTGGATATCTTGTTTAGTTTTAAAATAAACTGTTTTTTAGTGAAACAATCTGTAAAAAATTTAATTTCGCCTTGTTTTTTAACATTCAAAGCTCAATAACTGAGGCTATGAATTAGATATTAAAAAATCCCTCTGAATAAAATCTTCTAAATTTGAAGTCTGTAGGAGCAACTGATGTCGAGATGTTGTGCCCAATGAGAGAAAAATGCCTTTTGAGGAAATGGCCGTTGAAATAACGATTTCCCATATAAATCTATGGAGTGCAATATTTAAACATGTTATTGTGAAGATTAGGTATAATTTTTATTTCCAGGTGAAAGTTTAGATGTTTAGATGTTCAGAGAGCAAACCAGAAAACTGAAAATATTGAGTTTTGCCTGGAAAAATACTAAACGTTCAATTCAATTCCAATGCGCTGCAAAAAAGGGGATTTCCTTATAACTTAAAATGACTGAAATCAAGAGTATTTGACTTTCACTTGAGTAAATAGGACTAAGTGAGTAAAACCATCTGTATTTTTGCACTTAAAATGAGACAAAACATCATCTTTCAAGTAAACTGATGTAGATTTAAAAGAGTTTGTTTTATTTTAAGTGTGATAGATTTAAGTGCAAAAATACTCCTTTGCTGACCTATACTCAATCTCATTTAAAAACGCGGCAATGAGGATAAATAATTAATAACCGCATACACAGTTAAAACAAATACTTTTACACCACTCACGAGTATACAATCTATTTATTTAGTATATTAAGTTTATTAAGTAAGTCATAGTGTGGAGTATCTCAATAATGGATGAATAGAGGAACCTTTGCCTTCTCACCTCAGGAGCTTCAGCAACTGATGCAATAGTGTACAATGAGTAATAATGTTTATCATGATTCTTTTTGTTTTAGTGTGTATTGTATCGATTTAATGAATTCTCAGGCGAGTTTTCTTGCATTTCTGTGACGACGACCCTGAAAAGTGACCCTGCAAGTTGAGAAATGTGCCGATAAACTCGTCCCCGGGAGAAATGTGACAAATATGTTGGAATTGAGCTTGGACCGCAATTAATTTAGTGGCTTCCTCTGTCGTTGTAATTGTAAGAAATATTGCATTTAAAAGTATTGAAGTATCGACATGTTATCAAAGTATCAACTTAAGACAAAGTTGCACTGCAAAAAGTAAATGACTAGTAAATTTGAGTTGTTTGGAAGATGTAGTTGGGCATTTTCACGAGATTATTTCGCTTATTCAGAGAAGTTTCTGACTCGTTTCAATAAATTTTGTCTTTCCTTCAGATTCATTTCTTTTCCATTGTGGTAAGAAAATTGCAGTTTTACTTTCTTACTTCAAGCGAGATGACCTTAGAACCTAAAGTAAGTAATCCTAGCCCGATCGGGGAAA